>JAQGCH010002770.1:0-11913 GCA_034699485.1 Nanhermannia elegantula
AGCACAAAATCTTTATAACTTCTGAATCACACACAGTATAACTTTCCTCACAAAAAATAATACTACAAATTAGAATTGACGGCTCACTAAATACAATCGAGGGTTTAATTGCAGCGGTAAGTTTGCATCCATTTAGAAAAGCACCCAAACAACTAAACCAACTTTTCATAAGCTAAGGTAAGCTGCATTTTAAAGTCTTAATAATAAGCTTTTACTATTTTTTAATGTGCTTTATATATATTTTCGGATACTTTTCATAAGCTATTCTCTAAAGTTTTAGAAGCGATACATTTTATTTTCATATTACTAAATAATCTCATTTCATAGGTATTTCATATAATACTGTACTTTACAGCATAGAGAGATTTTTACGACATATAAGCCCTAAATTATTATAGAATTAATCCTTTGAATTTGATATCGAGATTTGTATACTAAAAAATAGTTATAAAAAAGTGGCAAATGATTTAACTGTAAAAACGAGTGATTCACGTGAGCCCAATGGAATGCACTTAAACGGGAATTTCTCTTAAATTTTAATTTAATACTTTACTCAGACTGGTTTGTAATTCATTTCTACGCCACTTATTTAATTAATTCAAAAATGAATTATTTCTTTACTTTACCCGAAACAAAGTTTCAAAACAAAATGTGTAATCAGCTGAACAATAGATTTGATAATCTTTTTATTGCCTTCTTTAGTTTACATGCATAATAATCGCGATTAGTTTTAGAGATTTAAAATTGAGGCATTCTATTCAATTATCTCAAATTAACTGTGTTTCAAAACAATTTAACGATTTGAAAAAATTCCAACAATTTCTAAGCTTTGAAAACCAATAAAACTAAAAATACGTCCTCAGGATTTTAGAGTCGCTAATCAGGCATTTATAGCAAGAAGTTAAGCAAAAAAGCATAACTCGTAAGCAACATCTTTTTTTATTGCCATGTTTTATCAGGTATATTCATCATGCATGTTAAGAACTGTTATAATTCACTAGTAAGCGGAATTAACTTTTTCAGTAGACATGATTGGGTCAAGGCTTACACTGTGTGCTCTTACTTATAATTCTAATATATTATATAAATCTAATTTTTATCAGTAAATTATGAGAATTAGACCTTGTGCACAGAATTGGTGCTCATATGTAGATTTAAAAATAAATTTCAAATTAGACTCATCTCGAATTAATTTTAATTTACAAGTTTTTCCAAGAGTTACACAATTTTTTAATTCCTTAATTTATTCTTAAAATACTTAAGAAAGTTATATAAATCACTGCTATAAGTCTGTGATACCCTAAAGCCACTCACCGACTCATATTAGATATGGTTACAGATATTTATATTAGATAACCATTGAATAACTTGATTTCTCACTTACTTTCTACGGTTTTCTACGCTGGCTTAAGCTCAAAAAATATTTTGTTGGCGCTTTTTGTAATCTGAATTTTAATTTCTCAGGTGGAGCATTAAATTTTCCCATTTCAATATCAATAAATCATTATCATTAAGTTAGTCGCATTGAATTGTTTAGCTCTAGGCTATTCTTTTCAGTATTCCTTTATTACCTTCATATTAATAAAGAAAAACAAACAAATAAACAAAAAGAAATCATTTAAGTATAGAGTATAACTAATTTGAATTTTGTTTTTTATCATAAGTTAATTGGCTCTATCCTGTAATTCTCAAGAATTAAAGATAGGTATAAATCCCCGAAATCTCAATGAATCGTATGCCTTAAATGTAAAGGGTATCAAAAATATTTTAAATAACGATAAGATATGTCAATGAATTAATTACAGAAAATAGCTTTTTATTCAAATTGATGGGAACAAACTTTTAAAGTTTAGTCATTACTTCAAAATACTATCATTTCTCAAAATCTTATCACTCACTCATCGTCTCCGGATTGATAAAAATTAATATTTGATTCTCTGGCCGAACAATTAAGATATAACATAATATAATAATAATTTGTTGAACTGAAAAGTTAAATCATATTTAGACTGTTAATTAAAAGAAACAGAGCAAAGAAATGTTCTAAGAAATATTATAATGAGAGCAGTTTTAATTGATATTATCTATGGATAAAAGGCAATATTTCATAGAAAAATGAATTTTAATCTCTTAATAACTTAAAATGAGTCAACAGATAACAACATTTTAAAGACTAATTAATCGATACTATGTTGACTATTTCAATGTCAGACATGATTGATGTGTAATTATTTATTCTCATTTTTATTTTTAAAACTATACCTAATTTATTAATCGTAAATATCGAGTGGACGGACGTTCTGTAATTGATATATTTTGATATTTACTGACTGTAAATAAGATTTGCCAGTACTTGGATTTTATATTTTTGGCATAGATTCAAGTTAGTAAAAAAAATTTAATGTAATTAAAGCGCTTATGAAGATAATCTAGAAAGTTGTTTTTTACCCCAAGTGTCGTTATTAGATAAAAGCCAAGCATACACTATGTATAATATTTGTATTCACACAGAATATGCCTGCGCAAAATTCTTGATACATCATATTTCAACTTAATAAACTTCAATTTATTAGTACCCATACTAGTGATCTTATATAATGTTGATCTTAATAACATTGATCATCACTTATAGATTTAATATTAATTCATTTGATTAATTTACAGAATATTTGCACTCAATAAAGTCAAGAAAGCATTAAAATATTTATAGTATAGGAATAGAATGCTTTATTGAATTTATCAACAAATTATATACTAGTAATGCATGTCAGTGCACAACCTGTTGCACAGTTGCAAACAAGCCTAGTTGCTTTTTATTACATGCATCATCTGCTCTATCCTTCTGCATCTCCTCAAGAAGATAACACTATAATTCATATATCTTTCTTTCTTTTGTTGATATAAATTATTGTCAATAACCAGATATAGATATTATTTGCCTTTAAATAGTTAATAAAATGTTCATTTATTTAATGCTCGCTATTTCTAAATCATTTAATTAATATATAAAGAATTGAGTTTTCAATTATTTAAATCCTTGCTGTTTTGTTTTGATTCAATACATGTTTGAGTAAAATATCATTTAGTTATAAACACCTGTTGTTATGAAAGCACTTCATTATCAATGCTATCTTACAAAAGTTATATGTGTTTATATTCTATGAATACTATACCTGTATATATACCAAATATAAACTTCTCTTCTATACAGGTATATTCAGTAGAGTGCCAGTACCTGTATCTTATATTATATCAAATTGACTTTATTAATATCAAGCGCTATCCTAAATAACCATATGAAGAATATTTTTTAGATATAAAATCTTTATACAGAGTATATAATTCCAGAGAAAAACATTGAGTGTCGTATACAGTATATAATCTCAAAACTATCGTAACAATTCTTAAAAATTAAAGGCTAACAACTCATGGGATTAATAATTTAAACTATTTTTTTAGGTGAGAAAAATTTTCTAATTTTAACAAATCAAATATATTTATAAATAGCCATTAGATTTTATAAGACTTGTTGTTTCTTTTTGAGCATTACTTAAACTTTTTCAAAACCACTAGCGTTCAGAACTCATCCAGAAAAGAGCCACTGATTAAGACGGCTTCACGAAAAACAGTAAAATCTCTGTCAGAAGCCTTAATGTCAGGGATTTTATCTCTAAAATTATATTTTGCTTTAAAGGTTCGAGATTTTGGTTCAGGGATTTTGCATAAAATAAATTTTTTCCACTGAAAAATTCCCTGGGCTTCTTTTTTTAGATGAGTTGTGCGTTGCTTGTTGCTTTTTAATTTTAAATATATTTAAAATTTTTAAATTGTGTTATTTCATTATATGCCTTATTTCTTTAGATAATGAGTTTAAAATTTTTTTAAAACGCATTATAAAGGCCTTGTTATAGCCTTTACAGTGTTTTTGAATTTTTTGAATAATTTTTATAAGCAAAATATGAATCACCTTATTGTAAAAATTTTCATTACTTTATTGCGATCAGACAAACACACGTTAGACATATTTGATTTTGTAATAATGAATAACTATTTAAAGTATTACATAGATTATTAAATACAATTGTATACTGTATTAAATACAATCTAAATATACCTATATCTTATATATTGTATTAATTTAGAATTTTCCTATTTTTTTAAGTGTTCCACTTTGTCTGTCTTGTAAAAGATTTTGTTTAAGATTATTTATAATGTTAAGGTTTAGATTACAAATCAATGACAATTTAAACTAATTTGTTTTTATTAATTATTTTATTTGCTGTTATTATTCTCATTCATACTTATACTTTATACTGTATTTTGTTGACATTAATCTGTTGTTTAAAATTCTTTATCTTTGTCATACATTTTAATAAATGATGAAAAATGTATTGAATTTATTATTTCAGCTTAACATAACATACTATTGCGCAATAAGAGTTTTTTTGCTATCATAAAATTTTCTTAAAATATTGTGTAAATAATTATTTGCGATCTTCTGTTATATAATTATGTTAATTGACACATAAGGCTTATGCCTCAATGATAATTCTCCAAATGAGCGAGGTCGACAAGATTAGCTTGTATAATAAATATTCATATAAAGTGAATATAAAATATGTCTCGCTTAGGTGTAAAAATAAATTTTAAAATAATTAAAAGGATATTACAGATTATGAATTTTAAAATTTTCTTTATATCGATTGCAAGTATTTTAAAAACTCAGAGAATTGAAGAAATTTTATAACAAACTTGAGGTCTAAATTACTATCTATTAAACTTATTAATTATTTATTAGGTAGAGATGTTCAGGTATTTAACTATTTTTTATTGTAAATGCTATCAAGTCTAGGGTTTCAGATATACACGAATGGCATAAAAACGAGTATATGGGAAAATTTTTAAATCATCTATTTTACTGGTTAGCAGCTATTTTGGTTAATTAACTATTTTTATGTTAAATAACTATTTTAGGGCTATTATAGAAAATTTTTATAAAAATAATGAGTTTCCCAGCTATTATGTTTTTTTCTTTAAAAAAATTATACAAAAATTGGCGTAAAATAATTTTTTAAAAATTTTGACTCAAAAGATGACTTTGCACAAAAATTGCATAGGAAAACCAATGTATTTTAACAACCCTTCGGTTATCAGGTTTTTCTGCGCTTTTTAGATTCCAAGATTTAAAAAAATAATTTTTTTCGGTATATTTACATATAAATGCCTGTACTTTTTAAGCAACTATTTGACTATTTTAGTCACCTTTTTAGGTACTGTACTTAAAGCACAAAATTAAACGCCTAAAGATCGCATTCCTATTAACTATAATTTGAAAACTAGAAATTTTAGCCTTAATCTGTTGAATTGCTGGAAATGATATACTAAAGCTACTGAATCATTGATATTATTGGAAATGGAAGTCTAGCCGTTATTTAAATGCAGTTTAAATGCAAAAGTAAAATAACAAAAGCAAACATTACTTCCTTACCCTACTATTAATTTTAATATATCTATAGATGTCACAAATAATACAGGTTTCCTATTGTTATATATGTTGTATATAATTATTAAGAAATGTGTTGAAACCTATCCACAATACATTTCTCATAAGCAGAGTTTGTACATTTTCGGGAGTCGGTCGGTTTGTAAAGTCGGTCTACAATTGGGAGTTTCATATAATTTTTTTCATATAAATTAAAAAAAGCAAAATTTCAATCATTTCTATAGAGAAGTACTGTAGACTTAATGAGCATTTGAAAGTTTAGTGTATTGTAAGTTATGTTATGCTCTGTTTTTTTGTCTTTCAATAAATTCTTGTACTGTGAAAAAAGTCTCGATGGAGACCAGTGGTGATCATTTCTGTTATTAGATGATTGAAATGTGCGTTATTTTAGGAAATTTTTAAATTGGGATTTATTGACAAACTTTTTCCCAACTTTTCTCTCACAAAACCAATCCATTTATGTAATTAAAAGTAATAAATAAACTTCAAAATAAGAACATATCACTGAAAATATATATAAAATGATCGAAAAAACTGAAACCCCTTGAAATGAGGAAAATCGTAACTCTACACCATATTTTTAGAACCTCATTCTGCTAACTGAAGCACTTATACTAAACTCCAATGAATATAAATGGAATTCCCGATAATTCCTTTCTCTGCTTATAAGACAAACAATTAAATCAATAGTACTGTATAAGTATTTTCTTGATGAACGACATTATAACACATTATTAAAGCTTTTGGAAACACTTTATTGAATAACTATAACAGAATATTACATTAAACTACTTTCCCGTATACATAAAGTGTGTACAGTGAGTACAGTATTACATCGGAAAAGTTTTAATTTTTTCGGATACTATTATATACTATTATATAAAAGTATTAATTTATTATTTGTTGAATTTATAAACTAATAATATTTTAATTTTTCATTTGTGTGACTTATCAAAAGCGCAAATAAATATAAGCTAAATATAAGCTATCAATTATCTAATGGCATATTCTTTACTGATGATCACAAGACTCACTATTAAGTATTTTATGTTTTGTGACCCAAATGCACAACCAATAAGGGCTTTATGGAAATTAATTTTATTTCACATTTAAACTGTGATAACTTTCATCAAAATTATTGTTATAAATAATAATCAATTTGTTCAAAAATTAATCGCTTATAAGTTAAATTCGTAACAGTTCTTATACCTTATACTTTACTTCTATTATTTAAATTCAATTTCTCTGTTATTCAGTTCTATAGAGTAACTGAATAAAAAGTTATTTATTTAAGATTTTCATTGTAATCAATTACTAATATAATAGTCCATTCATAAAATTTTATTTGAAAAAATAATTTTAATTTGTTTGTTAACGTAAAGACTAATTGAACAATACATTGTTTATTTAGTAGTGACTTATTTTTCTCAATTCAAACACAACTTTGTTATTCGGCTTTAAACAAATAATTAAAGATCAGTCAATTAGAGCCTTACTTGAGTCAAATTATAGGGTTAAGAAGTCTTAGAATTATGTGTATTATTATTGTGTAAGACTGTATAATAGATGTTCGCATCAATTTCTATGCGTTTAAAGTTGGCGAAGGAAATTGTCTATTTGTTTGCTTTGTTGTTCTAAGGCTTGTATGCTCTAACTTAAGATACTTTGAATATATGCTTATATTGATTTATTGTTATTTCACTATATTTTGCGTCTTTGCTGCGTATTAGCAAAGCCTGAGCGTGATCTGAGCGAACCTCACTTCTTTATCTTAATAGAAGCAAAGCTTATTTTGCTTACTCCCACTTACCACAGAATGGTCTTCGACGGCTTCTGTGGCACACAGGGGGTTCTCTGGTTTCCTGGGTAACAAACTTGGTTATATAACTTATTCGATTCTTCGCGCATCTGGAATTTAATGTCGCTTCAATTGTAGCACTATTCAGCACTAGCACCACAGTTCTGTAAACACCAGCTAAAGATTGATAAAATTTCACTTTCTACACGTCTAAACTGTTAACCCATAACTTTTTGTGTAACAAGTTATGAACTCCGCTTTTATACTCTCAAAGCTCAACAAATAAATGAATCAAAAAATCCTCTGTTTGTATTTCAAATTTAATTTGAAGATGTAATTAAAAATGCTTTCAAATAATAAGTCACTTAAACAGTTTATTGGGCTCTTTGTTTAGCATTCATAGTTTGTAAGAGTATTTGTTATATAAAAGAACTTCAATATATTAAGTAATTTAATTGAACGGACTTTATTATAAAGAAAAAACAGTCGAATAATCAGTGTAATGTACTGCACATTAAAATGGGTTTTATTCAATTCAAGCCTTATATAGAATAATGATTCCAAGAGTTTGTTTCCAAATTACACCATAGTATAGAAAATCACATTATATTTGATGAAGGCTTAGAAAAGTTATTTCCAATAAACTTCGATCATATATAGAAAAATCTTTTTTAGCTGCACAGCACCTGTTTATTCATCAAACTTTTACTTCTACTCTCAAATTTTTGATATTACATATAAATTTCTTTATTTCCTACTTCGTTATTAATATAAATCAAATTTTATTGGATTGAATGATCCCTATAAGATTATTTCCTATTTATTAAATTCATCGCAAAAAAATATTCGAAATTACTTTTACTTCATTTATTTAAGCCTTTTATTCAATACATATGAATGAATTGAAAGGTATTTTAAGCTAAAGGTATATAAATTCTATTTTGAGTCGTTGACTTATTTCTATGGGTTTTGGTCTTAATAAAAAAATGAAATAATGTCTTCAAATTCTTAACTTTATTATTTGCTAAAATTTTGACTTTTATTTACAAAGTACGAACACTCTTTGCTTTAGATAAAAATTTCTGAAGGAAATCCTCATGATTTACAAGGAATCAAAAATATATTTATAGGGAAATATTTTAGACACTATTGAAAAATTAATATAAACTATTTTATATGATTTTCATAAATCATTTATTCACTTTAATTAAAAAACTAATTCATATTAAATTAACTCAATAATGGGTTGTAGAGGAAGCTTAAAAAAATTCATTCAATTTCTGCCTTAACTTTAATTTCTGTATTCAAACATTGAAATAGATTTCTTTGTCTACAGAGCTGTTTTGTTCTTGAAATCATCAATTTATTTATTATTATTAATTATTTATATGTGTCTTATTAGAGTACAAAATAATGTTTCTATAATTATTCATTGGGAAGAATATGATGAAACACTTCTAATAATAGTTAAATAAAATGAATATTCAGAATAAATAGTTAAGCATCTCATGAATAGTAACCTATATTTCAGTTTTAATTAATGTTTCAAATATTAATTACCAGTTTATCTTAAAAGTGAGTAATGAGTAAACCCGTATATTACGAGAGTTGTATAACATCCTTATACTTGTGACCAGAGGGGGGTTCAAATAAGTGCTAAAATAGTTTTTCATGTTGTTTAAAAGTGTTTTCAATCATTTATATGAAATGAAAACTTTACTTTTGATTTGATAATTAATATTTTCAAATATTATCAAATAATTTTTGATTTTAATTTTCTAATAATACAAGTTTAGAGAAATGATAGCCTCATAGAAGGTGTTTTGTGAAAATTTGTGTTTTCAAAGTTAAGTCATTGATAACATACCTATTCTAATGATAAGATTCTAATGAAAAGATAAGGCGCTTTGGAGATCAGTTTTTATTAAAATGAAAATTAAGGATTTGAAGTCGATAAAGGCTCTGATAGCAGAGCTAAATCCTGTTTGGCAATGCTTTGTCTTATTAATAATAAGTTATTATTTTATTAAGTTTTTCAGTCGAATTTGTTCCTTAAATTCTAATTTTTAAATTCCCATTATATTGAGTTTATTTTGAATGAACAGGCATTTGAAGAGAGAATGCAATTGTATCACACATAACATCACTTAATTTATTACCTTCAAAATTAAAAGCACTTAACTTTATACACCTTTGCATATTATTAACCAAATACTGAACATAAAATTGGGAAAACTCATAAAAAACATTTAGTCAGTAATTCATAACATTAGTGCTGAGTTTATGAATTCAAATCATTGTTTTGAAAATTGTTTAATTTTTCACTTTAATTAACAAATACATTTGCTATAAATTAATCAAAACAATTAACTCAACTCAAGTCTCGACAATGCAATAAAATTCCATTTTAAATGTGAACACAAACTAACAGTAGTAAAAAAACAATAGCCACTGATGATGAATGCCTGTAAAAAATTAAACAAAGTTTCTTAATTGAAAATGGTTTACAAAACTTTGAGAACAACACCGGTTTTGACATTTATTTTGAATACTAACCAAATGTTTAACTCTAATTTTGGAAATAAAAAGAGTCAATAAAACGAAATGCATGCTATCCATGACAACACATCCGCATTTATAAAGTTGTTAAATGAAACCAACTTAGTCTTTATTGACACTAAGTTTAAAATCGTTTGTGAGCTCATTATTATTTTTAATTATATAAATCTTAATATTTTATCTCTGATTGAGTTTATTTTCGTCAAATTACACAAATAATACGCAGTCTTTGGCTTATTATCACTTTACACACAAATAACAAACTCATAAGCTCTTAGGGCTCACATTAAATAAAGATTTGAATTTTGACATCCTATGTGATAATACGTTACTATAGCCTTATAAAATTTAGCATTTTTAAAATTTAATTCTATGAAATTAAATATATATAGTCTTAATTGAGATCAGGCATTATCAGAGTTAAAATTAATGCCACTAAAATCAGAAGTAAATTAAATTTCCAAAATTTTACAAAAAAAATTAAATATAGAGAAATGAATGAATATGTATGAGTTCTATAATGTATGTAGTCTTTTGAGAACTTCTCGAACTAGAATAAAGTTTTATGATATAAATTTGTTTATTGCTTAATACGAGCTGTTTAATGAAGTCATTTAATAAATATTAATAACGTAAAGAGTTTTTGCACAGAAATTAAACTGCAAATTAAGAGTTGTATAAATCAATTCTAATAAGAGGACACATACAAGTCTCAAAATGCTAACTGTGTACTATTCTATTGCTGTTCTATTGGAATACAATTTATTATTATTATTATTTGACAAATAAATTATGATTTTTAAATTATGTTTTGTCAGATTTGTAAAAAGAATTGAAAAATTCAAGTCGAATGGGATGAATCCTTTGCAAAAATTAAAATTTTATTACAATTTTTCTATTTTCACATAAAATTTCAAAATATTTTAATTATCTATAAACTATTTTTAGTTAACCAAATGAAAAACGTGTCCTTCTTTTAATTTAACTTTAATCAATTTCTCTATATGTTAAGGTATTTGGGAATTAGTTGAGC
This sequence comes from Nanhermannia elegantula, assembly GCA_034699485.1. Lineage (NCBI taxonomy): Eukaryota > Metazoa > Arthropoda > Arachnida > Sarcoptiformes > Nanhermanniidae > Nanhermannia > Nanhermannia elegantula. The sequence goes on from JAQGCH010002770.1 coordinate 10,894, forward strand.
TTCAGTTTCTGTAAAAGGTATAAATGAATGCATAATTTAAAAATTCATGAGTGCTTTCATTACTTAATAATATTATCAATTCATTAATGAACTCAAGTTTATAATTATTGAAATATGATATGAAATAAAGTAAACGTGTAGTTTAAATGCAAGCGACAGCAATTTTTTGCTCAAATCAGCAAATATAGTAGGATGTGAACGAATATCATTTATTGAACATCTTATATAGAGGTCATTTCTAAATATACTTTTTTATTGGATTGAATTATTTGAGTGAAACATAACCTGATTTTGCTTTTTCTTTTGATTCAAACTCTTGATATGAACTGATGTAAATTTTATTCCGAACTCCCTTCACCCTCATCTTCATTTTGAGCAATCCCTTTGGGTTATTTGAAATCCTAGAAATCCTATTTTATAAATCAGACTCTCATTGAACGGCATGCACACAAGCCATGATTGCTTCTGCTAATAAAAGTGCATCTTTAGGTGAAATTACAATCTGACTTTCAAAATGCTAAAGGGATATGTAAACCTTGCTCTACAGAAATGTATATATGCAAGTAATCCAATTTTGCCTTCTAATGGGACGAAAGAGTATAATAAACTCTTGTTTATAGTCACCAAAAATGTCCCAAACCATTATTCAAAATAATATTAAAATCAACCAATACTAGTGTAATCTCATTTATTTATTTCATGCATATATTCAATCCCATATTTATAGTCAGCTTTCAGAATAGTTTATTCATTTTTATCAAATAAACAGTAATTAAAGTATTAAAATGTAGATGTTTTTGATTTACTAAAAAGTAGTTTCCAACTAAATTGAAGATTCAATAGAAATTTGAATTCTTAAAGATAATTATGTATCTGTTGTAAAAATGTAATAAATACATAAATTTAAATATTCAGTCTTTTGAATTAGTTTATGCTGTTCTCTCTTAAAATGTTTATCTGATGTCAATTTTTATCAGACAATAAATAAACTGATGCCACAAATCAAGAGGCAGTTGCTTC
>JAQGCH010002771.1:0-11913 GCA_034699485.1 Nanhermannia elegantula
TCTATTTAATTTAATAGAAACGCGAAAAATAGGAAAAGTACAAAACTTGTGATATGTCAAAAATCCAGGTATGGAAAATGTGACTAAATACAAATATGTTTTAAAATAAACTAGCTATAGATAAACTATTTAAGATTTATAGACCTAATAATGGCATATATCAAAATTAGCCATTATATAAGCTGCCTAAATATTTGTGGATTTTTCCCGGGACGGGACCACTTTTTGCATAGAACGGGACGGGATAGGACGGGACTCTAAATTTGAAAGTTTTGACACCTCTAGTCTGTAGCATTTTTATAAAAATTGTAAAATGTTGGATTTTCTTGTTTGTCCAAAAATTTGTGGGTAAGGCACTGTAAAAGAAACTTTGAACTAGAGGCCTGCAATTTAAGCCCGCACCCGCGGGTGCAGGTTTGAAAAATTTAACTTTTTGAACCTTCATCAAAAACATTTAAAGATTTGAGAAAATATTTTAAGATCTGAGATAATTTAATAAACGTTTCCTTAAAATAAATGTTTTAATTATTTTTTAGTTATATTTATTCATTTAATTAAATATTTTAATATCTAATATATTAAATATTAGATATTATGCTGAAAATTTAGAAAATATAATTATGAAATACAGTAAATATATATAGTATTATTGTATTCATTTTACATTACAAATAAAATTATCAATAAAACTATTTACTAAAACAGTTGTGGGCTTGTGCGGGTTCAACTACGAAATATAGAGGATGCGGGTGCGGGTTTCATAAACTGGAGATGCGAAGCTCTACTTTGAACACATATTTCATCATATGATGCCTCTAGCACCTTTAAAAACAAATTTAATTCACAGATTTAATTTTCTTCAAGCACGAGCGTCAACACCTATTTTGGACCGAGCATGAGAACAGAAAATGTGTATCACTGTTTGTAATCTATATGCATTTTATAGAAACATAATTTATTAAACTGGAAAGTAACTTTTTATTAAATGTTTAATTTTTAAAAATTTGAAGGTTAATGTTAAATTCAGAGAAATATAACTTCCATAAACTCTAATCAGATTCATTAATACGGTGCACTTTATATTTCAACTGAAAGAGTCTAAAAGTCTGTTTTACTTTTATATATGAAGATACATGTAATGTTATAATGACTGTGTTATTATTATATATGCCTTTATTGCTAATCATAACTAACAAACATGCAATAAAAGATCACTGAAGAAAAAGGACTTAATTCAGTGAAATTTTCAATGAGAAAGTGGTGACAAATTTATAAAAATACTTTTATTTTTAAGTTTCAAAAAGTGACTCCCAAACTAATTCTTTATCTTTTAAGGCAATTTCAATCCTTTGTTAGTCTTCATTATTAATTTTTAGCTCTATTCATATGATAATCAGTATCATTGGGTTGTGTTTTACAAAATTACATAAAATAAGAGTATAAGCCCTTATTCATAGATTATAATTCCATTATTGCCTTATATTCTTATTAAGTCAGCCAAAGCCCCAGTAACACAATTTTGCTTATCAGACAAGTTAAATAAAATTGCATTATATGACTGACATTAACCGTTTGATAAAGTTTTGTACTATTCCTAAATTTAACGATTGTTAAAATTGTAATTCTCGGATCCGTATTAATTTGGTGTGAATTCCACGGTAGCCAAGAAACCATAAATTGATTATATAAATAAATGTTAACTGACATTCAATCAAAAGTTGTCAATTACTTTACAATATTATATCGAAGCCTCAAATTAATGTTAGATATTTCACAATAAGGTAGGATTTATTTCGGTTTTTTTATTTACTTCAATGTTAAATTATTTAAAGAATCAGAGTTTGGTTGTATCTATTTGTACTGCAATTTAATTAGTTATTAACTTTTAAATTAGAATATTTGTAAATATGTCAATGTTTTTGACCAATATCTATGACTTAATGTTGTAATTTATATATTAAAAGAATAAGTTTCAATATAACGATATAAATTTTTTATCTACTGTATAACAGTTACTTTTGAATAGGTTACTGGTATAAAATAAAAACTATTCGATTCATTGGTATTGTAGTAAATTATGATTAGATTTTTATTGTTTGACATTTTAAAATAGAGTCAGAATAGAGTTACTCTAACAACCAATTGCTTGCAATAATCAAAATATGCAAACAATTGATTGAGATAAAATGATTAATATATGGAATGTATAAGTCAATAGATTAGTGCAATATTAGTCTCTACTAAATATGTAATTTTATTTGTTTCAATTAAATTTACTTTTATTTTCTAGAAATAAATTCATTCCGAGGTGCTTTTCGTTTATATGTTGATATTTTAATATCAATTTTATAAAATTTTAATTATAAATTGGATGGAATGCAACTTTGATAATACCTCAATATTAGTCACTTGGAGACCAATTAATTTATTTATCAATATGTATATATCGATTGCTATAAGAGTAATCCTAATTAGAAATCAAATGGCGTAAAAAATTATTATTTTGCGTTTAATATCAATATTTAAGGTAAATTCAAGTTTAAATTCGATGCTTGGCTGCAACGGGTTGTGAAACTTTTTGGTGTTAAATAGCAATAAAACATCTATTATGTGCTTAACTTTTTGATTTTCATAATAACATTTTCATTTAAATAATAATTTTAAATAACTATAGTTTTTATTTCACTCTCAATTACCACTAAATAGTTTGCTTTATTTGGAAATAATTTTGCTTATAATAATACAATACCTGTATACAGGTATACCAATACTGCTCAACTGTACAAATATTAATGATTTTTAAAGCTTAACTGGTTTATAGTGACGTCAAATCAACTTTTGAAAGTTTAAGCGCTTAATAGAAAGTGAAAACGTGTGACTTTCGACTTAATACCAGTATTTAAAGGATTAAAGGTATTAAAGACCGAACTCAACTCTTAACACCTAAACTACTGATCCATAAGATTAAAATGCATTGAATTGCACAGTGAATAGAACATCGCATAGAGCAAGTACTGAACCAACTCTGAACAAACTCTGAACATTGTTTATTAATAAATGTTTGGCTGATATGATATTGTACTCAATTTGTTCTGTTTTAATTAGAATTTAAATCAAAATAATGTCTCAAATTTGTGTTTTGGATGAAAACAACTGTCTGTCATTATATTCCATATTAAAAGCATTTCATTGCGGAATAAAAGAAGAGCAGTCGTGGGCTTTGATCTATCAGTCAATTATATCATTAAAACAATATATTTCTGAAAACTATAAAAATCTTCTCATCAAACAGTTGTTATCTTCATCTCATTTTTTCATTAAGAATAACGGAACCATTCATCACAAGTCATGGCATTGTTCTTATACAGAGAAGAGTGCGAGTACTAAACAAATAATTTCCTCAATCGGTCTTTTGATATATGAAGCTCTCGATTATGGCAACAGTACAGACGAGGAAAGGGTATTAATGTCATCATTAGAACATGTTTTGGATATTATGACACAAGAACTTGTAATTGATGAGGGCATTGATCAAACAGACGATGGTTCTGATGAGAAACTAATTAATAAAATATTAGAAAGTTGTCGAAATCATGTTTTTGACAACAGTGATATCGGCGAACATTATCGTAATGTCTGCCGCGCTCTCGTCGCTGAAGCGCTAGATATGTCCACTTTCCTGAGTCAGGTGTCGTTTGGAACGAAAGAGTTGCAAAAGAGCACTGAAATAAACAGTGAAGTAATCGATAATTTTCACGTTGAAGTTTGGGCTCATTTATGGATGAAAGTAATGCGTCAATTGAGAGTTGGCGTCACTCTCAAGTCTATTGATAAACATGAGTTCAGAGATAGACAGCAAAGAGAATATGAATTAACACCATTTGAAATGCTTTTGGATGACATCAGTTCAAAGAGATATACACTAAAGAAAGTGATCTCTTTGCCAATGAAAGTAGAAAAAGATGCGCGAAATCTGATTTTGCAATTCATTCGATCTCGACCTCCATTAAAACCTGCAAATGAACGTCAACTAAAACCAATACCTCAAATGGAACCATCTCTTCACCAAAAGTTGATGGAAAGCATAAAACAAGGCCATGCATTAAAGCCTACACCGCCTCCATTTAGAAGAAAATTTGATTCTTTTTATATACCAAGAGATAAATATAGAGATAAAAGACGTTCAAATATTTACCCTCTGAATAGTAGAGAGTCTTTTTCAGAAACTACAACTGATGGCTCACCACCAGAACCACCAAAAGGCAGTGTATCACCATTTAGACGCTTATCATTTAGAAATTTATCACTACGTATCGGTGTATTTGATCCCAATAAAGTTGTTGTGGGAAAAGAAGCTCTCGAGTCCTCACAAACAACCCGTAAAAGATCCTTTTTATCTAAATTGTATCATTCTATTTGGGAGTGATTCTCAAATTTCTTCTTTATTATCATTCATAACGCTTTTATCATTTAATTTAGTTCTACTTATTTATTCTGTGATATTTCATCGCATTTTATTTAATTATTGGTTTGACATCTTGTTTAACAGTTTTATTTCTAACATTTCATAAATCAATCAAATTTGAGTTCAAATATTTGAATATTCAATATATTGTATAAATACATCAAATTATGATAGTTTTAGATTAGATTTTTGTTTGCATATTAAAGAATATTTTTTGTTTCATATTAAAGAATATTTTAATAAATACTCCTAAATATCAGTTTATCTCTAATTTTAATTAGTTTTATTCACAATGGGCTAACACATGCATCTTATATTACAATCCTAATCACTTCCTTTGCTGGCAATCAACAACACCAGATGTTTATTCTGATGATAAAAGATTAGATTTTGTGGTTATTACTGACCCCAAAAATAATGCAGTAATCGTGTCAAAAACGATTGCAATTTGAATAAAGAATTGAAAATATAACAAAAACTTCATTTTCAATTATAACTTATAATATCTAAATATTACTTATCTGGAAATACCTGATCTTGAGCTAAGCTCAGTTACGTTCTTTAGTACTTTACTCACTTAATTAACAATCAAAAACTGTAGTCAATGTGTGCACAATCACTTTCTCCCAATACAAATAATTAATATATTATAAATATTAGTACTGTATATATTAAGGCTTTTCAAATCGCTCAAATCCTGCGATGAGTTGCCGATGTCATTAGAAATTATCTGTAAAATTATGCCTCAAATTCAAAAAAATTAAGCTTTTAGTTACTTTTCGGGTTTAACCCGATTAAACCCTCCGAGAAGAAAATTTTTAAATCGGGTTTAACCCTGTTCAACCCGAATCGAACATGCGTATTGCATGAGGTTAACCACGTTTTTACTAAAATATTGTATTATTGTAAATATTCTGAACATTTTCGCAATTTAAACATCTTCAAACAGATTGCAGCTTATCATTAAATGATGAACACCTAAATATGTACTCGATTTTGTATTTCAATGGAGATATAGAAAGGCATTTTCAATAAAATGTCAATTTTTTCAATTTATGTACCAGAAATTGAAAATAAATTATCAGTTTAAATCCGATAAAACACGAATTGACTCAAATTTTTTAACCCGAAAAGTAACGGCTCTATTTTAGCTGAACAAACAATACCTTTGTTGTCCTCCAGATCTTATCTCATTATGGCTCTAATGAGTAAATGTTTATGAAATCCGGAAATAATTTAAACTTTATTGAGAAAATTGCTAAAAAGTAAGAGCATAAACTCAGGCTGAGCATAGGCTCAGGCTCGGGGTTTTCGAGCATATGCTCTTTAAAGTCCATCATGAATATTATCTCAACGTGAATAATAATAAATTATTTATACTCTTAATTGATAACTAAACTTTTGATATACAGGTATTTATTTAGTTAACGCTATTGTTTATCAATAGTTTATATTAGATATCAAAACAGTAGCCTAAACAATTTTTTTTTCAATTGTTCAAAACGATTTACCCTCGCTTCACTGAATTTCATTTCGCCGAATTTCACTTCGCCGAATCCATTTCGCGGAATTTCTTTTTGCCGAATTTCATTTGTCTGAAAAATTATAATCATAACAGTATTTAAAATGTTTGTCTTTGAATTAATTTTTTTAATAACAATTTCAAATAGAGTTTAAATTTAAATTAGTTTTTAACAAGAATTCTAGCTTTCCTTTTGGCGGTAGCGGTAGCCGCCGCCCACGAAAATGATAAACCTAACCTAACTAATAATACGTTTATTGTTAGGTTAGGTTTATCATTACGTGACACTTAACTTACTTATAATGGAATTTACTTAAATAATTTGAATAATTTTTGTATTCTCTATAAAAGCAGTTAAAAACCATTGAAAATAATAAAATAATAAAATTAATAAAATACTTAATCTCAAATGAAATTCTGTGAAATGAAAATTCGGCGAAAAAAAATTTGGCGAAATGGATTCCACGAAATGAAATCCGGCGAAGCGAAAAGACGCCGTTCAAAACTTATCAACACTTAGTACAGTACTATCTATAATGTGATCATACTGTACAGATACTGTATGATTTAATAGTAATCGCACAATTAAAATAACATGACTTTAGATTTATTGCATGTCAATCAGATGTCAATCACATGATAATGCAGTGAAATTTTTCTACTAAACATTCTAATCTATTTATTTGTAGTGCAAATACAGCACAGATTTGGGAGTATTGTAGTTGAAAATTTTACTTTTTGTATATTTTTTTAATTTATTCAAAATTATTCATTTTTTCATTAAAAGTTTAGTAAAGAAACTTTACAAAAACTATTGACAATCTGTAGCAAACTTACAATTTGTTAGTTCTGTATAATATTAGTACCGGTACAATACCTGTATAATTATTAGAGGTGGTTATTTCTCTCGATCGAGTGCTGCACTCGAGACTCGATCTAATATTTGAACTTATTTTTTAATAAAAGTATAACTTAAGGCATACCTTGGGTTTAGTTTTATTCGTTTTACTGAGCGCGTGTGTGCATCATTAAATATAATCAATTACTAAGTAGTTATAATTGAGTCGAATTGAATGAATCTCTTTGAAATCATCACAATATTCAATATCAATTATTTTAGATGAATATGAGATAAATAAATAGAGAACGCAATAATATTTTATGCGTATAACAGATATGTATAAATTAAAAATAATAAGTCAAAGTATTTTCAAGAACTCAAACATAAAAACTCAAATTAATATTTATTTCTAAAACTAACTTTTTGACTATAAATACTAGTACTATATAATCAAACTATTTATGGGTGACTAAGTTTTCTGTGAATTAATAGGTGTGAATAAGCATTCAAGGCTTAGCTTAAACCTAAATTGTTCTGTCCGTTGTTGACTTTTACAATTATTGATTATTTAATTACTGCTAATTTCATTGTGTAATGAACTCTAATAATGAACTATAAAGTATACAAGTATTATGTTTTTAAGTTCGATCAAAAGACTGAGACTATCATCGAGTCACTCAATCAGTGAATCTTCAGACACGATGGCAATTACAAGCCCACAATTGGCGATTACTATGCAATTGGAATCATCTGCGCGTGAAATTTATGACACATTTGAACATTTAGAAAACTCAGCCTCTCATCTCATGGATGAAACAGATCTCCAGGAGTCTATATCTGTGGCACTACATTTATGCAAAAGAAAAGTATTAACACCATATTTTCGCATGATTTCAATGTTGGGCTGGAGACCAATCATATACCCGATAGCGCCAGCAGTCACCTGGTATGCAAAGATATTTAATATGTCTTACACTATTTTAGTCATGATCTTTATTCTGACGGGTTATGTACTCCAATACGCCTCTTGTTTCAGACAAGATGGTTATCCACCATATGTTAATGCAAGTGATGATAAACTTATTGTTCAATTAAGTGTTAAGAGATCAACACCTCATCCATTTTTAATAAGCAATTCGCCAAACAGTTCCAGCGCAACAAACGGAACCGCACAAATGGATGGTAAACATGATGATTACGGACAAAATTATCAAAATTTGAAGTGCAGCGGAAATTTCATTAGTCTTTATTTAATACCAGATATGTTGCACTTATTTGCATATATATTCGTTTTTCAATTGATGCGAATGCCTGAATGTGAGTGTCTGCAGAATTTACTCGAGAGGGTCTTTATTCAGGCGACTCGTGTTAGTGGATGGTCTGTCGCTCATAAAAAATTAGTCCGAACTTTACGATCATTTCTCTGGTTATGTCTCACATGGGTTTCTATTTCAGTATTAGGGCACACGCTTCACATCATTGTCTTTCAAGAGGTTTGCTTCACTTGGATGCAGTCCAACAGTCAATTATTGAATAAAATAATGACTGGATTTACAATATTGTCTCTCACATGGAATGACATAGTTTGCGCTGCGATTGTGACCAGTTATTCAGTTCATTGTCAGCTAAATATTTATTATATAACTAATTTGGTTTCAAGTGTGAGAGAGAAAAGAATTGATTTTCAGGTATCAATCATAACATTATTATTGTTATTTTAATATAAAGTTATAATCATACCTGCACAAGGTCCGGACCTTTGGTGGGGGAGGGGAAGGGGGAGTTTATGGGTTCATTTCAGGATTTTTTTTGAAAATCTGAGGGAGTGGTTAAAACTTTTCGGTTTTGTGACGACTATTTTTCTCAAAAGTCGGTTTCCCACCCAAAAAACAAATTTTTGACTCTAAATCTTTGGGGGGGGGCAACCCCTAGGCAACCCTATGCTCAGTGCAGGTATGGTTATAATTATATTTTCATAACTAAGGTATTTCTCTTTTTAGGAGTTTAGTAAACGCGCTGAAGAGTCGCGAAAGTTTATTGATTATCTCAATTCAGACCAAGCACTTGGAGTCTCGTTACTGATTGCAAACTTTGGCTGTCGTGCTGTCGTTGCTTTATTTGGACTCTTATCTCAACAAATAATAGTGACAAATGATGTAAAAGTTGCTGTAATGGTTCTCACGTCATCTATACTCTGGTTATCTTTATTAAGTGTACCTGTAATACAAGCGATTCGTTTAACAAATTCTTGTCAAAAGTTGCGACGAATAGGACATGAATTAAGATCCCGTCCATTTGGATATCAAGACACATCTCAAGAAGATTTAGATTCACTTCTTATCTACACGAGTAATATCAAAATGGAAGCAAAAATGTTAACCATTCCTATAAGAGCTTCGGGAGTACTAACGCTATTAATAATCTCAATATTTATGATACTCTTTTTGGGTCAGATAAATGTGGTTAAGTTTTGAATAACTCACTAAATATTAACAGTTTTAAAAACTCTTAAGTTTTATTTTTAATAATCTTTAATTTAATTTGAACAGTTTATCAAAATGTATATTTTAATAAAACATGTTTTAATTTTAACAAGTTTTAAAATCATTTGCAGTGAACTGCCAAATATTTCTCTTCAAATCATCGCTACAATGATCTAATTTAATGGCTTTCTTTGAGCTCAAATTTACGTCATTTATGATCCATTTGTGAGCACAATCCCCACATTTGATTTGATTATCATTCACATCGATCACAGACAATGGATTAGCTTTAAGAAGGGTATGAAATATGCTTTCAGTCAAAGTAGTCAAGTTGTTGTGCGACAGATTCAGTTTAATTGGAAGCTTTTGCCTTTCAATATGTTTGAAAGTTTCGTTAGTAAAAATTGAATTTTTGAGCCCATTAGAGCTCAAGATTATTTTGATTGGGTCGTAGGCCCAGACATCTTCACCAAAACTTAAGACATTAGGTCCTATTTCAGTCAGTTTATTATTGGCTAAGTTTATAACTGCAGGTCTTCTCAAAGGCCAAAATAGGTTATCGGGCAGTGCTGTCAACTCATTGAATGACAAATTAATTTCTGAAAGTTCTATATTATTGTTATATTCAGATGAAAATGTGTCGTAATTAAGCTTGGTTATTTTATTGCCACTCAAGTCAATGCGCGCTAAATTATCCAAAACACTGAACGTGTCTTTTGGGAAACTTTCGATTTGATTATTGCCTGCATTGATGTAACGCAAACTTTTCAAACCTAAAAAGGTATTCGAGGATATATGTGCGAGTTTGTTGTCTGTTATATCAAGATATACTATGTCAGCAAAGTTGCCCAGAGATAAATTAGTTATTGGATTCCGATTCAGTTTAACAAAACTTTTTAAAATTATACCACCGAATAACTAAAAAAATTTAAAAGTTACACATTTTTATTGGCAGCGTTTAATTATTAATAAATATTACTTCGGGTGTAATAGTTGTCACACTTGTATCATATAATTCCAATCCTTCAAAAGCTTTCAAATAGTTAGGTCTTGATTTGTCGATTTTCTCAAACACTGTTGTCAAAAGTTGATCCGTTACTGTCTTTCCTTCGCATCGAATTTGATTATTTATGCAAACGCAAGGACTTATGTCACTGTTGACCACATTTGGGCAGTCAGCGAAAACAGAGACCAAGTATAATGAACTCAATAAAACCAATTCTGAAAATAATGAAAGACATATTCATTGAAATTAATTGTGATATTTTCAATACCTTTAAACATTGTTAATATCTTGTTTGTAAGACTTAAAACTTTCTATTAAGTAATTACTTTTACTCTGACTGACAAATTCTAAATAATCAATGAGAATAGTGGCACATGTAGACTACATTGGTAGACTAAGCTTTAACACAGTGAAAATACAGTGAATTTTCTATTATATATCTATTAATTTCGCAACAATAATGTGCCATTAGTTGACATGATTTACTTTTACACAATTCTATTAAACTATATTAGCTGTTATTGATTGATAAGTCACCGATTTATCATATTTTTTAAGTCATACATTACATTAAAATGTGAAACATCCTTTTTGAAAAGTGCCAAAACAGATATCAGAATTAGAACAAATTACTGATTGTGTGTTTTTCATAGCAAATAACTCTAAAACTAGAACTTTATAAAACTAAAACATATGTTAATCAGCGCCGTACCGAGAATTTTCTGCTGTGAGGGCAAGAGATAGAAAAAATCCGATATTTTACATATTTTTAAAAAATAGCTACAGATCTGCACTTGAACTCCTTGAAATGTTTAGAGGGCATGTGTACCTCTGCCCCTCTGCCCCTACTACCAATTTTTATGCTTTATAATTGATATGTGAATCTATCAATACAACAATGAATAATATAAATATTGTAAACAATTTTTAATGGAATCTAAACATCAAATTTAAAACAATAATTTTGCTCGAAAGTTGGGCCAATACCATAAATAAACAACTTTTTGGATTTCCAAAAAAACTCATAAATTTCTCTTTATATTAAAGAATAAATTTGAATAAATAAATAATACATATCAGGTTTAATATTACTATTCTGTCCGATTAATGGGAACTTTGTTGATTGCAACACTTGTTAGTAACTCTTTTTATGTCTACTACAGTAATTTCTCGTTATAGTCACGTCGTCGGGATCACATCGTGATTATACCGAATTGTGATTATACCCAATTGCGATTATATATCAAATTGTCCCAAAAGTTAAGAAACCAAGTTTGTTAAAACAATCTCTTATTTATTGATCAAATAATACAAATTATTAGGGATTTAAGTAATAATAATGTTTAGTGCAATGATTCACTGCCGTTGCACTGTAGTATTTATTTAGCAGTAACAAAATGAGAAAAAATGAGTGATTATTAATATTATTATTATAAAAATCAATTATTGTGATTATAATGAATATGATTACTATAGTATTTCTGTGTAATTATTTCAAAATCCTTATCACATGTGGCAATAGCGAGATGTGATACTAATTCCTATACATTAGCATAGGGTCCAATTTTGTACGGGCACAGTTTAGTGATGATAACG
>JAQGCH010002772.1:0-11912 GCA_034699485.1 Nanhermannia elegantula
ATAATTGTTTCGATAGAGACTCGAGAAATGAAAATCAAACGAATTTCTTACGATGTGCAGCATTTTAATGAGTCATTTGATCCGATATCTATACCTAAGACAACAAAAGAGAGGCTCAATATGTTGAAGCCTAACATGTCACAGAAGGCTTGGATTAGACGCTTGACTATAATTTTTCCGATACTACGTTGGATGCCTGAGTATAACATCAAAGAGTACCTGTTGGCTGATGTCATTGTTGGTTTGACTATTGCTGCCTTTCAAATACCTCAAAGTAATTTCAATTTTAATTACATTTATGGTTATAATTATAATTTTTATGGGAATTTAAATTAAATAATGTTTAGAATTAATTTTCATAATTGTTGAATTAAATGAATTAATTGAATTAATTAACTCCACCTGACTATGTCCTGACTATGTGAACCCCTTATTGCCATCACACAATGGTCAGGTAAATTATCTTGTAATAGAATTAAATAGAATATTCTTTTATTGTCTCAAATTAAATATCGAAAATAAATATTAAGATATCTCAAAATAAATTTTATTTTTATAAAGGTATTGCTTTCGCATATTTGGCTCATATACCACCTGTTTATGGAATCTACTCTGCATTCTTCCCCCCTTTAGCATATCTTCTATTGGGAACGTCTTCACACAGTGCTGTCGGTACTTACGCTATAGTCAGTGGTTTAATGACAGGAGATATAGTCCTACAAGTGATGAGCGAAATAGGAAAAGACGCGTTGGCGACCACTCCAAACAATTCCTCTCATGTGTTGGCCGGATATGAAGATATAACTAATATCGATATTGTTTTGATGACAGCAATAGTGGTTGGCATTTATATAACAGCCTTTGGTATACTGCAATTGGGGTTTCTCAGCAATTATATGCCCGATGAGTTGATCGGAGGTTTTCTTACTTCTGCCTCTATTTATGTTTTCACATCTCAAATAAGATCACTTATAGGGGTTAACCTAACCTGGTATAGCGGTCCGTTGGCGCTAATTAGAAGTTATATTGAAATTTTTTCAAGACTTCGTGAAGTAAATCTCATTACTTTATTGATATCTGGCTGTTGTTTAATTATATTATTGATTTTTAAATTAATAATCAATGTTCAGCTGGAGAAGAGATGCAACATAAAACTGCCTTTACCTATAGATATAACTCTTGTAATATCTGTGGCTCTAATATCAAGTTATATGAATCTATATAAACAATGTGGTGTGGGTATTATCGGATCCATTCATAATGGGTAAATATGTTATTAACTTAAAGTTATAAGTTATATAATTAGAATTTATTGTTTATGAAAAAGATACAGTTATGACAGTTTAAATGTTAATTCCTAGATTCCCAGCACCTGTTGTACCAAAATTCAAATTATTTTCTCTGGTTTGGGCCCGTTGTATACCAGTGGCTACCGTTGCATATGTGACCACTTTATCTACTGGCAAAACATTCAGTGCTAAATATGGCTATAAATTGGATCCTAATCAAGAAATGGTAGCATTAGGCGTAACAAATATATTTGCAGGAATTTTCCAGTCTTTGCCTGCTGCTTCATCTTTGCCCAGAGCGGCACTTATGGATACTGCTGGTGGCAAAACACAAGTGAGTTAATGCAAATTAAAGTACTACACAAGTAAAAACTTAATTAAGTATAATACAGAATAGCTAAACATGAATTCACATAAAACTCATATCTTTTATAAGGTTGTCAATATCGTAAGCTGTATTTGTGCTGCTATAGTTATCGCATGTCTCGCATCACTTCTGTCTTCACTTCCAAGTGTAGGTCTAATTAATTAGATATTTAGAACTGGAATAATCAGATCTTATTTTTTGCATTTTTGTAACTTTTTAATCTATAAGTATTTCATATTTCAGTGTGTGATCGGAGCCTGTATTGCAATTGCATTGATTACACTAATATCTAAAATACAAGAAGCAAAACGATTCTGGGATATATCAAAAATAGATGGAGTAATAAATAGAAAAATATTCTTTTGTAAAAATTAATTATTTATTTCTTTTATTAGTCAATTTGGTTCATAACTTTCATATCAGTAATAGTATTGAATGCTGACATAGGTTTTTATATAGGTTTAGGCTCTTCTGTACTAATGCTTATATACAAAACCCAAAGACCCAGAACTTATTTATTGGGATCAGTCGATCATTCAGACATTTACGTCCCAATCAACAAATACAGCAGAGCTGAAGAAATTCGAGGAATAAAAATATTTCAATTCTGTGGACCATTGAATTTCGCTGATGTTAATTATTTTGCGAATCAATTGCAAGCAAAGTCTGGAATCGATGTCAAGTAATAATATTTAATTTTATAAATATTAGTTAAAATACTCGTTAATTTTCTAATCTGTAAACATATTTGAATAAAATTTTATTTCAGCGAAATCATAGAAAGACTGAATAAATATCGAGGCAATGATAAAAATTATTGCTTAATATTCGACTTTTCTAAGAAATCAAATCCTGTGAAAATGTCAATACTGGCTGAAGAAATGTATAATATGCCGACACATATAATAATAGATTGCTCTATGCTTACATATATAGACACTGCCGGTGCCAATGCACTGAAAAGAACAGTTAAAAAATATAGCGAAATAGGAGTTACAGTGCTATTATCGGGATGTGCTGTTCATGTGGAGAACTTGCTCAGTAAAGTGGGATTCTTTATAGATATTCCTTCAAATCAAGTCTACAAATCGATTCACGACGCGGTCACTTTTCTTAGACCGAAAAGTCAGACAGACTTAAATGTCCGTAAAACTAAGAAACATGTAGTTTTCGCACCTTTATGACAATGGTTATTATTAAATAAACTCGTATTTGATTTAAAAATACGAGAATAATAAAAATTATTTAAAAACTAATAAATTTATATCTCTTTTTGCAGGCTTTTATTTTTAGAGGAGAAAAATATAGGCAATTGTTTAAATACGGATATTCATCACTGCTGTCAATCCATTAAATTATTTTTGATAAATTATATAAAACTCAAAATTTCAATGATATCTTAATTATTAGATAAAGAAGGTTATAAGCGCTTTGATATATAACAGGCGCTTATTTCAACTTTATCTAAAAAACTATTTATTCATCGGCTCAGAAGAATATTCTTTTCATTTTTGTTAAAGAATTTTTTTTGACTGATTTATTAAATTTATGAAATATTTTAAAAACTACTTTAATAAGCAATTTTTTCCATTAAATACAATGTATGACACCCTTGTGTTGAATTGCAGCCTCAATTGATGCACAATTAAGTTCCCAATTATATTAAGTTACTATCATCTCCAATATCCAAATACCTAAAAGTTAGCCCTCTAGAGTCACTGTAGTTTACATACAGTAAGTTTCTCTGTGGTTTTCTGCAGGTTATAAACTTAATGAAACAATTTCTCCGTATATCAACTTATTTTCTTATGTATAACATTTAAAAACTATTTTTATATACAATATCTTTCCAAATTCATAAAACACAAGACATTATACATTAGATATTATAAACGTAAAACTATTTTAAGTGTTTTGTTATTTAATAACTTGATTATAAGGAAAAACATTCTAATTATAAAACACATCAATATTTTAATCACGAACCAAGAGTTAATGCGCTTAAACAAATAAAATAACAATCTTTATCAACTGTTTGCATTATTTTATTGCTTGCTCTGGTTGTTAAATACTTTTCGTAAATGTTTATTAATTATTATGTTTTTGTAAATTTTTTATTTCATTTATAAAATAAGTTATTTTACAATAAAAAATGGTTTCTTCAATAGTAAATCGATTTAAACCTCACATTATTATGAATGCTTACTGAGAACTCGAAACTAAATCACAAATAAAACCGAAAGTGTCTTTAATTTAATAAGTAAAGCAAGCGCTGCTATAATGCAAAACATATTTTCTTGTCTGTTAAATTATAGAAAAATGCGAAAATAGTTTTAAAATAGCAAATAAATCAATATTTTAGAAATATTATGCGAACTTAAAATAAATATTATTACCGAAACCGAGTATATTTGTATTTACATTTGCAAAGTTAATAATTATATGATAAAAAGTTTTTACATTCGTCACATAATGGCTTATTTTAATCTTATCATTCAAAACGCCTCAACCATATTAATAATTGCATTGTTTTGACGATTTCAATATTTTTATTATTGCTTAAAACCATTAAATAATAATCATAAATGAAATTTATTAAATCATGTTTTTTAAAAATTTAGTTTTAAGTCATCTTATTATTCAATACATTTCTTGCATCGAATATAAAAAATGTAAATATATTTTTATTAATTAAGTGAAATTTTTAAAGTAAAACATAAAGAATTACTATTAGTCTATCATAATATTTTAGGTAATCTAAAAAATGTTAACAGTTATTAAACATTATAATTATAAGTTAGTGATTAATTAATTTCTTATTAAATGTATTATTGAGCATATTTAATATTCATATTTTATGCCATCATAGCTCATCAAAACTAGTCGTTTCAGGTTTAATACTGCAATATCATCAACTTTTTCTGATTTATTAAATATTTATTACTCAATATCATGAATGTCAAATCAGTGTTCATTACTGATTACAGAATCACTAATCTTGAAAAAATTTTAATTTAAGAAATCTTAGACATAGAGTATCCATAAAATAACTTTAAATAGTTGCAGGTTTTTTGCATAGAATAGAAAACAGAGACAAACTTTTCTTGTTTTGTTTTGAAAGTTTATTAGAGTAATAGAAAATAGTTTTAATAGTTGTGCCCTTAATTATGTTTATAAATAATGAAGAGCATAGGCTCAGGCTCAGGCTCAGGCTCTAAGGTTTGTGAGCCTATGCTCTTCATTATTTATAAATACTGAGTATTTATACATATTCCTCTATGCAATAATATATGCCTCCATCCACTCAATATAAATCAATTTTTTCAACTTTCTACAAAACATTAAATTTATAACTCGTAGTGAAAACATAAAAAACAAACCTGAGAATGAAGTAAAGGCACTAATTAGTACTGTATACTCCCCTTCTTTAGCAATAAGCAACAGGGTTTTGCATTACGTATTTTGAAGGACGAAATCCCTATATTTTATGCTTATATTTGAAATTTGCGCAAAATTTATATCTAAAAAACTTTATACGCACTATAAATCTCAAAATAGGGTTTACGCCAAAAAAAATGGAAACTCAGTTGCTTATTGTTAAAGAAGGGCAGTATAGATAGATATAGAAGTTATGAAATGTGTAAAATGTGCCATCTTAATATAATTTTTAACCACAAAATATTTCAAAAATCTCATTTGTTTGAAATAAATACTAAATAACTAAATATAAAATAACTTAAGATTCTAATTATCAAAATTATAAAACTGTATATATTTATAACACAGAGTCAATTAATTTTATAATCTTTTAATAGCCTTTAGTGCTTAGAAAATTTGGTGTCAATTACAGTATGTTTAATAATTATCTTTAACACAAAATGCTAAGAAATTTCCATAATTTGATATAATTCTAACTATTCTTAGATATTTGTAATCATAATTATTATTTAATTTAATTGTCGACTTTAGATCCAAATAGAACTGAATTCATTTCTGAGAGCTTATCCTTTTCAACAAAACTAAATAAACATACTGTTGGAACAGATGGGATAAGAAATTCCAATTTTTCGTTTAACAGTTATTCAACATTTGAAATAATTACTGAGAACTATACAACTCCTTCGCCTACAACTACAGAACCCGAAATCCAGTTATCGTCAACTAACAAAACAATTATACTTCTGACAGTTGTGGTGACACCAATTGTATTCTCAATTATTTTAATGGCATATTTAGAAAGAAGAAGAACCAAATTGAGATCAAAGCGTTTATATGATAGGTTGCAGTTTGATTCTCAAAATAGTAATACACAAAACTCATAGCTTTTCATATACAGTATCACAAAAAGGATATTTTAAAAAATGTAATTTTCATTTTATGCATATTTTTCTCAAAATTTATTAATAAATGAAATTTTGTATTAATTTTATACTAAATTAATTAATCCAATAAATATCTGTATAATTAAGCGAAAATTTTTCCTAAAATTATTGAAATAAAAAATTGAAAGCTTATCCATAAGCATTACTGTTTTTAACTGAAATTCACAAATAGGTTATATCATTAGTTTGATTACTATTTTATCAACTCTAGTATTTTAGAAATTATTTATTATATGCTATTGACTGACATTACAGATAAGCAAAAATTTTATGCTACTGTTGCAAAATTCGTTTCACTTTCTTTTGGAATAATGTTGAAGTTTGGGTACAGGTAAGTCAAGCATTGCCTCAATTGCTTGAGCTAAATTTTTTTTGGGTTGAATCTGGGTTACATCTCTTTATTTAAAACATAAGGTAATATTTTAAGCCTTACATTTTGATCTATTTTGCAGTTTAAAAAATTTTTAGCCATAGTAAAAAGTATTTAATTTGTATATATTCTTAAATTTTACATATATTTCCATTTTACATCAACATTTATATACCGCTTTTCCGACTCAAACATATTAAAGAGGTTTATGCCAGATTAGGATAGTGTGAATCACATTAACTGTAAGATACTGACTATCTCTAGCTAATCTGCAGCCTGATCTAAACTCTAGAGTAGACTAAGTTGGGCCGCTTTAGTCTATGTGGTCTATGCAAGCATTGGAAAAACTTTTTTGGCATACAGTTAGATTCGACCCCTCAGCCACTTAGTGAGCTGTGTAAACTTTTGACTCAATTAAAATCCAATGCCTAAGCCACTAAGCCATCCAGCTAGGTTATATATTTCCATACAGAATATCATTAAGTTTTACTAAAAAAAGCTAATAAACCCATAACTATCAGCTTAAGTTTGCTTCTCTCGCTTGAACCTGAGTTTGATATTTAAAGAAAAACACTGTGCTTTCGCCTGAGAGGCCTGGGGTGGGTTTTACAAAAAGTTCTACGAAGTTTTTCTTTTCGTACGAACAAAGTTATAAACTTTTCGGTTTTACGAAAATTCGTGAATTTTTCGTAATAGTTATGAATACGAAAGATTTGCGATTCGTAATTCTGAGTTACGAATGTTCGTACGCAAAACCTGTAAGCAAAAAAATAGCAAACATATCGTAAGTTACGATATTTACGATAAGTATTTGCTTGTCGCAACTTAAATTAAATTATTATAAATTATAAAATTTTGTGCCTATTATAACTAATAATTAGTTAAACATTCGTTTTAATGCTCTTTTTATAGTTATGCACAGTTTTATTACTTATGTTCATTAACTTGTAATATATAATTATAATTTTTGTAATTTTTTAATTTTTGATAATGAGTTTAGAGCTTTATCTGTCATATTTTTCATGTTATAACCGCCTAAATATGTAAAATTTTTAATTTCTCAAACCCCTCGATTATGACTTCCTTTCTTTTTTCCTTTTCTAATGCTTAAACACATGCGCGAAATGAAGTTACGAATTCTTAAAAGTTACGATTACGAAAATCTTAAGTTTTTTCGTAAAACGCATCAGTTCGTAAGTTTACGAAATTCGTAATCATGAGTGTTGTCAATTCGTAACTTACGATCTTTTGTAAAACCCACCCCTGAGCTGTCCCATTAGAGTCTAAATAAATACTGTATAAATTTAAATACATGAGTTCGATATTTGTATTGAATTTGTGATTTGTTGTGTACGTGTATATACAGTCTTTACAATTAATGTATGTAATATACTATATGTTATATTTGACATCATTACTTCTTAACTTAACTTCACTTCTTAATCCATATTCTACTCGTACAATATAAAAATTTAGCCTATATATAATCCTATGCAACGTCAATATGAACATAAATTTTCTTATTTATATATTTTAGGAATAATGTTATCGAATAATCTTTCAATTATATTACATATTTATCAATTAGATTATATATATCGATAGTATTAACTCATAAAGAGTTATGCCTTTATAACGTTTATTTGTCAATATATAGAGGATAGTTAAATAGTCTCTATTTGTCCAGTTTTGTTATGAATCCTACAAATTTATTCATAATTTTGAAATTATTGTGCTTAACTTCAAGTTCAGTTTTTGGTTTACAAAATTCTTATTATTCTATTGCAGAAGTATATGATTTAGATGTTTTTGAAGAAAAAACGGACGAAAAAATTTATCATAAATGGATTTATCCCAAACATCCTAATGACAGTACTGTATTATAAAAAAATAATCGATTGCATAATAAACTTCTAAATTTTCATTTTTTCAATTAAGCGCCGATAAGAGTGAATACGAGCTTATTTTTATTTAGTTTTGGATCACTTGAAGAGACGAGAAATGTAAGGATTATTTTTAATTTTGTTAAATATTTTGAAGAAATCATATTTTTTGTCAATATAAGGAATACTCTATTCAACTATTAATACGCTTTCAATGGATTGATGAAAGATTGAAAATTGAAACAAACTCTGAAAATCCTTTGAAATTAGATGGCGGGCAATATATTGTAAACAGAATTTGGACACCATCTATACATATACCTAACAATAAAGATCCGGATGTTCTACATAATACTGATCAGAATCCTATTTTGGTACAAATCAATTCCAATGGAGAAGTTTTAGTCAGTAAAAGGTTAAAGTTTTTATATATAAATAAATGCTAATAATTAGACAATTATTTATAGATAATGTTTTGCAAACGTCTATTTTTAAGCTAAACCATGCTTTGTATTTCATTAATGAATTCCTAAGTCTAAGATTTATGAGTGTTATCGAAATTTTGATGTCAAATAGATAACTCAAATGAGAGATAATTCCAATATTATCTCTACTGAGCCGTTACTTTTTGGGTTTAATTTTCACGCCTATTCGGGTGGTTTAATCGGGTTCAAAAAATTGGAGTCAATTCGGGTTATATCGGATTTAAACCGAAAATTTATTTTCAATTTCTGGTACATAAATTCAAAAAATTGACATTTTTTTAGTGAAAATGCCTCTCTATACCTTCATTGAAATAAAAAATGGAGTACATATTTAGATGTTTATCAGTTAATGATGAGCGGCAATGTGTTTGACGCTTTCTAAATTACTCAAAATTATTCGAAATTGTTTAGAATATTTACAAATAAATGATATTTGAGGAATAAAGGTGATTAAACCCTTGCATTACGCATGTTCAATTCGGATTTAATCGGGATGACCCCGATTTAAAAATTTTCTTCTCGGAAGGTTTAATCGGGTTAAACCCAAAAAGTAGCGGCTCTATCTCTACTCTACTGTAAATTGGAAATACCTGTATTTTGCAGTTGAAAATATAAATTATTAGTTTATATCTCTAGTTTTTATAGATTAATAAAATATCTATATTTAAATAAATTTTCAATTAATTTAGAATACTGTTTAACGGATTTTGTGACATGAACTTCAGATTATATCCATTAGACATACAGTTATGTGATATAGAGATCGAATCAAGTAAGTGATGCTCAAATAGCATTTAATTAGCAAACAACATATTTTAGCATTTAAATAATCAGATAAGACAACAATAACTGAATGAAAATTTAATGATTTTGCAAAAAAACAGTTGAATTATCTGATTTGAATTTGAGACTCGAATGGGATGACGAACAGCCTTTTGATTTTGCCGATGATTTCAGTTGGAGTGGATTTGATTTAACTAATTATACATTAACTCGTGTAAAGACTATATACAGTCTTACTGGAACTTTCAGTAAATTAGTGGCGACTTTTAAGTTACAGCGAGAATTCGGTCATTTTATATTTGATATATACATTCCATCGATGATGTTTGTCATCTCTTCGTGGACTTCGTTTTGGGTCGAAATACCTGCGGCTCCGGCAAGAGTTCAATTAGGAATAACAACAATGTTAACACTCGTAACCAGTGCTAAAACAGCGCGCGATAAACTTCCCAGAGTTTCATATATTCACGCTTTAGATATCTGGATAATTATATGCACCTGTACTATAATTTCTTGCATTTTTTCGTATTTATTTTGTTTTAAACATTATTTATTTGATAATTTTTAGTTTATATTTTTGCATCACTTGTGGAATACGCGACCGTTAATTTCATTTATAATAAAGATAAGAGAAGTAAAAAGAAACGCAATAATAATAATCAGAATAATAATGGAATGCGAAGAACTGTAAGCACCAATTCATTGGCTTCGTATTCGTTAAACAGTTTTAAAAGCGAACCATTTTCAAAAGTAAATCAATTGATACTAAAATTTTAATAAAACCATTTTTACGCTAAAACTTAATCATTTTTAGCTACCTATGACTCCAATACTTCGAAGATCTATTTCAGCACAAGTGAACACTTCTTTCATAAAAGACATGAGCGATGAAGGAATTGAATTAATTGTACCCAATCTTAATGCGGATAATATATCGACCTTTTCAAAGGCTGATTCTGTTGCGAGTGAACCTGTTTTCTGTTCTTTACCATTGCCTTCATTTAAGATCCCAAAAGAACCTCAAGATATCGCTAATGAAATCGATCGCAAGTGTAGAATAGTATTTCCCTTAAGTTTTCTTTTAGTGAATATTATATATTGGACTACACTTGCGTTACTCTCTTATTATTAAAATTTTTTAGACAAAAATTTCTAAATTTAATTGAATTTAAGTTTATTTATTATTTTTAACGAAAATATTCTTTGCGTTTATTTGCTGTGTATAACAATATTTTTGCAAAATTAACCTTAACTTATATGTTAATGTGAAATAATTATTTAAAACATAATTTTTAGTTTTAATTTATTTATAATAGCATTTGCTTTGAATTAAATGAAATTTATATACAACTCTAGTATTATTTTGAAAAGTAATTGACTTTACTTTTTTCGTCACTCAATTACAATTAAACTTATCTTCTATAACAAAAGCTGTATCAGGAATAGTAATTTGTTTAAAATCGTGAGAAGTGATCACAGATAGAAACTGTTTATTTGTGTTAAAGTGACCAACAGTGCTAATTGAACCCTTATGTCAAATGTGAATCTGACTCTCTCAACAATGAAAGCACTCACACCAACAAATAAGATTCATTCCTACTTCATATCTGTTTGAAAAGGTCAGCCATAGAGCGACCGAAAACATGTTCACAGAATCTTAAAAAAATTGATCTGTCAATTAAAGACAAATAAGTTTAATTATTTTGAAAATATTGTCAATTTAAATGCTATAGTGATTATCGCACTAAATAAGCAAAAAAACTAAAAGATTATAAAAATACTTAATAAGTAAAGAAAGTGAGTTAAACTAATTTTTACAACGTTTACTTTTATTAAAGTCTCAAAATATTGTTTTAAAAATCAAACTTAAGGAGTGATAAGTAATCAAAAATATAAAAATGGCATAAAATGAATTGTAATCCTTACAAACCAGTATAATATAGATGGGTTTCACAGACTTTTTCCAATTCCAAAAGTGGTTCAAATATGATAGCCTTCGAAATACTCATAAAATTAAAAATGTATGAAATAAACGCCTCAAAGAATTGAGTCAAATCGTATTCATTCTCTTAAATGTTGTATTTTCGGTACTTTCTGTTATTTTTAAGGGAAAACTCTTCAAATTAATTAAATTATGTTTAGCTTTCAAAAGTTGCGAATTAATTATTAACTTAATATAAATTGTTTTTGTTTTCTGAAAATATTCTAGAAATTAATAAAATTTTTCAAAAATTAAATATTTAAATCTGTATTATTTTTATTGTTTAACTAGTTTTCAAACTATTTGAGAGCTTTATATTTAGCGCTTATATTATTAGAAATAAAAATGAATTTTAATTTTAATTAAAGTAAT
>JAQGCH010002773.1:0-11910 GCA_034699485.1 Nanhermannia elegantula
ATTTTTAGATTTACCCCCTCCTCGGAGGTCGGACCTTTGCCATATCTGTATGTAATGATTAGATTAACTGGGATTAACTATAAATTGCCTCAATTGGTTAAAATCTTCAAATCTGAGATTTCTAACATATTAAGTGTGAGTTCGGTTTATGGCAAAACTCGATAATGGTAAAGGATTTTCAAAGTACCATTGAGTTGCTATAATCGGGGTTATACTGTAGTATGATAAGAGAAGAACTCATTTTAAACCTCTTACTAACAGTGATTATTCATGTGTTAATATAAAATAGTTTTTTTAACGCCCTTTTGCTTTACAGAGTATTGAAAAGTTCTTTTCTTGAGTATAAGACGCCAATTGAAGGCATTGTTGGCTTTGAAATCTTAGAATTTTCTTTAGTCGTCTTGTTTGAAATAAAATAAAATAGTAATTAAATGTTTGACTATATTAAATATTATTCTTTTTATAAAGAATAAACAATTTGAAACTTTATTTTAAATGAATCAAAATCAGAAACTTTTCTTATGTCCTGATCATAGCCTATATTTGAACCTTCATTGAGACTATAAGGTCTTGAGGTCTGGCAGGTAATAAAGAATGAATGAGATCTATGAAACTGTGATGTGATTGTACAGACGGAAACTCTGTATTTCAAATATTCTCAAAATTCTTATTCTTTTCATAAGAAGATTGCATTAATTTATGCTAATCTTACGTTACAGTAAAAATAGTACAAAATATCAATTAATTTTGTATAAAATAATTGTTGCTTTATATCTATGCTCACCGTTTATTTGCATAATTTTTCTGATCATTTGTTTCATTGTTCGCATCAATCATTAATTGAATAAAATCTGTTTTAGTCCTATCTATTGTTTTATTCATTTCTTTTCTTTGATTTTTGATTTCATTCGTCAGTTTATCGAAGTATTCAAGAGCCTTACGATCCAGTCCTTCGAGTTTGAATAGTTTCGATATTTGGGGTGCAATGAAACCAATCAGTAGAGAAAGAGATAAATTAACGTTAAATATTTTCCTTCCATTCTCTACAATGGGATGATTGGGATCTTTCACAGCATCAGTTCTAATACCAAAAGCACAAGTACTGATCACATCAACAGTAAAAGCGCTGATATAATGTTTTATATTGAAAGGCAATCCTATTATAATAATTAGGACTTAGAGAACAATAAATAAAAGTAATAATTAGGGAGCGATGTTCAGGTGTTTAACGATTTTTTATTATAAATGCTATCAAGTCTAGAGTTTGAGATATGCACGAATTGCATAAAAACAAGCATTTTGGGAGATTTTATTATCACCTAAAATCATCTATTTTGCTGGTTAGCAACTATTTTTAGGTCAAATAACCTATTTTAGAACTTTAGTAGTAAATGTCTTAGAAAAACGCAGAGTTTTCCAGTTTTGATTGTTTTTTTTGTATATAAAATTTCCGCAAAAATAATTTTAAAAACTTTTTTGTCTCGAAAGATGATTTTGCACAAAAGTTGCCTTAAAAACTAGGGTATTTTGAGAACCCTTCGACTTTCTATATTTTCTAAAAAAGTTTGAATTCAAGGATTTAAAAACAGGGTTTTTCGGTATTTTTGGCACAAAACAAACACCTTTTTTAAGCAACTATTTGTCTATTTTTAAAGGTACCTAGGCACCTTTTTAAATACCTAAAGATCGCTCCCTAGTAATAATCACATAATTGTTAGAAAAAAACTATTTTTTTTTTTAATTTTAGTTTTCTGGTCCCGTATTACAAGAAAATAAAATGAGTATTGTTTCACCGGTTTTCGAATATTTTGAGATATTGTCACAGAACTGATCCGCCAAATCATCGATGGAATGCATCATAGCTTTTAATTTTAAAGCTGTAAAAGCAGGCGATACAACACTTCTGGCTCT
Source organism: Nanhermannia elegantula (assembly GCA_034699485.1). NCBI lineage: Eukaryota > Metazoa > Arthropoda > Arachnida > Sarcoptiformes > Nanhermanniidae > Nanhermannia > Nanhermannia elegantula. The sequence continues at coordinate 1,912 of JAQGCH010002773.1, forward strand.
TTTCCAATTATTGTCTCTTGAGTTCAACATTCCGTGATCTAAACTCTCTCCCAAATAATAATAGCGACGATTTGTAAAGTTATAAAAGTCTTTAACCATAACATCTTTAATAAGTTGTGGGTCATTAATAATTATTCCCTTACGGAATAACTCATAAAAGCCGATAATACTTCCATATTTCAAATACCATTCGTAATCATTTAAATAAATAACTCTTTTATAAGATAAAAGGCTCTCAAACAAATTGGGACCTTTGACACCATTGCGTGACCAATAGGTGTAAAAACGATATATTCGACTATAGAAGAAAATTTGTGGTTTTATTGATTTACAGAAATTGATGCAATACTATGGAACGCAACATATCTCGCACTAATTTTCTTTGTAGTGTTTAATAAGTCCTTTCCTAATGTAATAAACACTATTACATCTGTGATTTGCTAAAATCTGTTGTATTAGTATATTTGAAGACATGCATTCCTTTGAATTCTCTAAAAAATTAAGCCAAAATATATGCTGCAGTACATAGCGCAGTGATCCGCAACTGGCGGCCCTTTGATAGTTTTTTTGCGGCCCTCTGAGACTTAGAGAAACTTGAGGTGATATTTTATTTCTTTCGAAAAAATCTAAGATTTTTAAACTAATAATTATAGACTACTAAAAGAAAAGTATATTTGAAACGAATTTAGTAAAAAACAGCATTTTTGGTATACTGTACATATACTCCGTAAAAGTACAGTAAAAGATGTGCTAAGCGACCACCCCTGTGTCAAAATTTTTTGATCGCTTAAGACAACTGGTCGCTCTACAAAATTGGAGTTCAAATTTTTAAAAAGTGCATTTCAGTCATTCCTATAAATAGGGAACCCCAATATAGCAAAGTTATAATACAAATTAAGATTTATTTACGAACCCATTTGTTCAGATGCAAAATTGTTGGTTCAAATTATACTTATAAGCGAAATCTGTTTATTACAAATGCTTTCTTAAATTAAAAATTAATGATTATCTGACAATTACATGTGAGACTGCTATAAATTCTAGTTATTTCAATAATTTTATTAATGGTTATAGAGAACATTTATTTCATTTTTTTACATTCATATTAATTATATAACATTTATTATAAACATCACATTTGTTTTAGACTGTGATGATAGTGCTCGTGCTCAGTCAAATGTTGGTGCTCGAGGTTGTGCTCCTAGTAAAGAAGTGCTCAAGCACCGAGCACTTAACAAATACCAGATCACCAAAGTTTTAAACACTCTATTAACATAAAATTTATTTATTTAATTTTAGCTGTAATTTAATGTGTTTTAATCCAACACATACTTTAGATATGAAATTAATGTTTTTAATGTTAGAAAACCATTTATAGTTGTTTAATATATAATATGAACAATTACGTAAATTTACTAAGACTTGATACTCAGTGCTCTTGACCGGAGGTCTGTTGCTCGAGCACGTGCTTTTGCTCGGCAAAATTAGAGTGCTCGGTGCTCGTCCCACCACTGAGCATCATATGCTCGGCACTTAACATCACTGGTTACAGGGTATTAAAAAATAGTCTCAATTTTAATTAGAATATTTGATAAATTAATAGAAAGTTTCAAATTTTTTTAACAATTATTTAGAAAACATTTGAATAAATAGTCAAAATTCATAATTTTTTAGATTTATAGACTGAAGTGGCCCGAAGCCGCTTAAGTCAGGTGCTTGTAATGCTTTATTTGTTTATTTTTGAAGAGTTTTATGTTTATTATTCTTTCACTCTTAGGTACTGCGGGGCCTTCGGTACAGTCTACTGTTATGCGGCTTTTTAGAAATGAACAGATATTACAGTTATGAGCTTTACATTATTTTTGACATATATCTAATTTTCGTGACAATAACCCGCACTGGCAGATAACCCGCAGTAATATTTTTAAAAGAAAATATTTTGATTAGGCATATACCCCGCACTGGCATATTCTCCGCACCTGGTTTGCCAATATTTACCCATTTGAAAAATGCTAATTCTTCACGTAAAATATTCAAATAAAACAGGTTATTTGTATTTATTTGAATGCAGACGTCAATTTAGTGCACTTTTATTGTGTTGTTTTTATCATTTTTTCAATATTTTAGTATTAATTATTGTACAAATAATGGCAAAAATTAGAAAAAGTTTTACTGCAGGGAAAAATCGCTGTATTAACCGCTCTGTCGCATTACCCGCACCCCTGCTTTTTGGTGTAAAATTCACTTTTATACTCAGATAACCCGCGTGTTATTGTCACGAAAATAGGGTACAGTATATATAATGTTATGCTTGTAATGCTACCGGTTCCATAAAAATAGCGGTGGTCGCAAGACTCAGACGCTTATAATGTACATTGAAAATAGCAGTGTCCGTCTGAGTATGCGGTCGTTTCCTCAACCGGTCGCTATACTCAACTGGTCGCTAACACAGCTTTTACTGTATATATAGTGTATTTTAGAAATATAGAAAAGTATTCCTCTATTTCTCTTACTATATCTCGAATAACAAAAAACAAAGATTTATTTCAATCAAAGTAAACGAGTTGAACATTTGTTAAGGCATTAAATAGTTTTAAGAAAAACTGCAAAACATGTTTATGTGTAGTTTTGTTAAGAAGCTAATAGAGTTGTTATAATAGACTACATTTAAACGGTATCGCGTCAAAATATCGCAGACACTAATTTTTTCATTTTTCTTGTTTATTAAGTCTGATTTAATTGAAATTAGACTCAATTTATATGTAAATTAGTACAATAATTTCGAATATGAAAGAGATTTTTGCATAAGATTAATAGTTTTTTAGATATTTTACATTTACTCAAAATTATATTAAAATTCAGTAAAAGTGAAATATCTAAAAAATGATTAATTTTATGCAAAAATCTCTTTGATATTCGAAATTATTGTACTAATTTACATATAAATAGAGTCTAATTTCAATAAAATGAGACTTAATAAACAAGAAAAATGAAAAATGAGTGTCTGCGATATTTAGACGTGGAACCCATTTAAATGGATGGGTACAGTCAACATCAAAACACGGGTATATTTGTATTGATTAAGTATAAGCGCGTGCTAACAATTAATTCATTTTTATCTTTTAAAGACAAATCTTTAAATTCATATAAAACTGAACAAATTAACAAAAGTATTAAGATATAGGTTACGATACGATATTCCTGTACTTATTTGAAGACAGAGAAAATTAGCGCGATATTCAACATTATGGTCCATATTTGATATTATAGTCTATAATATAATTTCTATAATTTATAGAAAACATTTGATGACTCACAAAGAAATTGCAAAAAATGCAAAAATAATGAGACCAATCAATAGCGAAAGTAACATATTCTTTAAGTTTTTTATTGCAATCAATTATAACTCTAAAATGATTGACAGAATAATTACATTCCAATAATAAATGAGTTAATGATTTGGAAGAGCAGATGTCTGAGGTCTTACTCGAAACTGAGCACAAACCAGAGCTAAAATTGAATATAATTACTAGGGAAAGGAAAAAATCACCTTAAAATGTGGTTTTAGGCGCCTATTATAGTACCTAAAAAGTTGTGAAATAGGCACTAACAGTACAGTACCTTAAAATTAGAATTATTAAACAATATTTATTTAGTAAATAGAATATATTGACAATTTAATAAAGATAGATTGAATATTGAAAATATATTAAATATTTGTAAAACAATCGGATATTTTGGGGGCAGAAAAAGGAAAAATGAAAGGGTCACAAAAACTGATAGGATTTATTATGACAATTTTATTTTGTCTTCTTTCTTTTTATTAAAAAACAATAAAAAATGATGGAATAGGCACTAATAGTGGTTTATAGGCAAAATAATACCTCACCCTCAAAATAGGCAATTATAGGCATTTATAAATATATCTCAAATCACTTGTTTAGATGTGATTCGGCTCATATTTAACTCCCGAATGGATTATATGAAAGATAAAAAATAAGTAAAATACTTTTTTTCCTTTCCCTAATAATTACATAAAAGTGTTATCAAATATTTAAAAATTAAATAATAATTAGTGATATGGACTGAGCCCTCACTAGGCTTGTGTGTTATCATTACTATTACTAATTAGCGCGTAAACTATTTTTTAAAGACTTACTTATAAAATATGTAAAATACAGTTTCTATGAGAGAGAAAAAACACTTTATATACAATTTATTAAAAAAATTGTCCCTTTTCTGGTGCGAACCTTTAATATAGTAATGGTTTCCTATTGTATGTATTAATATAAATCTGTGCCAACGTTGACCTTCAATTAATTGAAATCCAAATCCGAAATCACGTGATTTCAAATTATTTAAAGGTTTTGAATATGATTCAAGTGAGGCCTTAAGATCCATAAACTGCGTTACATTTCGCAAACCCCAGCGCTTGTTTGGTTCCGTTTGGTTGGCATTAAAAGTGTCAAACCGTCAAAATGTTATAAAAAGCCACCAATTGTTTAACACAAATATAAGCTATTTTTGATGACAGCTCAACTCATGTTAACAAATTAGTTCAATGTTAACTCATATGAAAGCTATACCCAAACCCAAACCCAAACCCTTTACAAGTTACTCAATTTATGAACTGAATCAAAATGAAAACTAAAGCAAAATTTTACAAAAAAACTCCGAAGAATTTATTGAAGTAGTTTTTATCAAATATTTCCAAATAATATTAAATTTAGTGTAATTTCTGACTAAACTACAGAAATAGACTGAGTTCTCAAAGTATACTTACAATTGATTAGTGAGTTAGTAATTGATTAATAGATTTCATTTCAAAAGTATATTAACCCAAAATTCATAATTTAAGTTAAGTATAGATGACATTAATTTTATTTTTCGAGTCACTTCTGTGTCGCCACAAACTATCGGACAAAATATTTCTATAAATTTTTCTAATGATTCAGATTTTCGATTATTAGCCAAATGTTGCAAATGTATGACTAAGAAAGAAAGAGTGTCTCTATTTGTATGATTCAATTCCATTATGAGCTGCTTTGTTAATGACATTATTTCTTCCTCTGATTTTTTCCCTAAAAAAATTAATGAAAGCTCTGTTTGAAAAGCGTTTGGAATAAAAATAGAAACCTATTTATAAAACATACTCATGTTGTGCGAGAACTGTTTCCACATATCTTTTCCAATCAGGGATTCATTGAAATCGCTTAAAAACTTTTTAACGACACCACAAATTAAATCAATATTAAAATCTTTTAATGGAAAACCATTTTTTGATTTAAGTATTTTATCGCAAAGATCTTTGACTTGTATCAAACCCTCTGACTTCATGATATATAAACCATTTAAAGAGCTTTCATGACTTCGTTCTTCTATTTCTCGACAGCAATGAATCAAAATCGCAGGAATAGAGGGCTTGAATGCGGGGTAAACATAGTTTGAAAGCATTTTAGTCGGCTTTAGGTTAGGGTTCGTGTAGGGAATGCACGGAAGAGCTAATAGTGGCGTACAATTCAAGTGACTGATTGCTATGCAATTAATGCATTGAATATATTTCTCTGAAAACTTTATGGGTTCACTACATATACCACAAATCTCTTTGGGAACTATTGTTTTGGTTACAAAACAGTGTTTACGTCTAAGCATTAGATTCTCAAGTATTTCATTCAACTTTATTATTACAGGTTTTACTTCTTCTTCCGCTTCATTTCGAGCGTATATTTTTGTGTCTAATTTACACACTTTTTCATTGCGTATAAGTTTCTCTTCTGAATAGCTTTTTATTATTTCTTGATTTAAGACTTCATCAACTTTTTGGCTGACATTAACTTAAATCAAATGGAATTTAAATTATTAGCAAATCGTGTTATAAACAGAGTTTTTCAAAAATTAAACTAAAGTTTTAATAAATTAGATATGATTTAGTATTAAAGAAAACATTAAAAAACAGTTAAATAGAAATAAAAGTAAAGGAAGACTAGAGTTAATACACAACAAATCAATACTAACCTAACAATTACTGGTAGTAAGTGCTGAAACGGGAAATTGTGTCAACTTTTCTATAATTAATTTCTAATTTCATTATTCGTAAGAAAAGACTTAAATTCAAACCTAAAACGCCTTCATTTCCGTGAATAATCTCTTGAGATTGGATTGATTTGTGGCTTCGGTTTTGATCTTTGAGACCATTTTCGTCATTAGAGACCAAATGATTACTTACTTGTTCATTAGTTTTAACGTTATTACCAATTGTTTGATCGCTTAATACATTGTTATTATTGTTTTGATTATCCGTAAAATCATTTTGAATCAGATTTTGTTCAATTAAATCGTTGTACTGTTCCACTAATTGCGGAACAATTCCCTTTTGAGTTAACATTACCTTCAATTTGAGTTCATTTTAATTCTTTGTTTATTTTATTTAAAACTTTTTTAGTTTTGGCACAACTTTTAAATCCCACAGAATTGATGTCATTTACTATTTAAAAGTATCAGTGAAATAGTCATTCTTTTGAAAAGTAAATAACGCCTCAAATGGTGTCAAAATGTGATCACTGTTAACGTCTTATTAATACAGATAAAAAGTTTATGAATGAAAACCTTTGAATTTTATTCAGACGTTATTTATACACATCCTTGGTTTCATTCCTTAAATAACAGGTAAAATAATATGTATTACAGTAAATGCTGAACAAAATTTTTTGAAATTAAATTTTCTTATATAATAGACTTTTATTATTTATTTTTCTAAATAAATCCTTTGATTGAATTAAATTACTTTTTTGAACATTTAGTATAAATTATAAAACTTTTTGATAGACTCATTATAATAATGGTATTGTTAATTAGTTTTTATTGTAATATTTGTAATAAAAAAACTCTATATTAAACGCCATCACATCACAAATCACGTGCCTTAAGGAAAATATGACACATTATAGTCAAGGAGTAAATACATTACAGACTAATAGTTAAAGCGTATTATTATCTAATAGTTATTGAAATGCTGTGTAAACAAAGACAAAACATTGACATATATTTGATAATAAAATTACATTAAAATCGGTTTTTTCATAATTAAAAACTATTTATTTGTCACTTGTTTTATAGGAATAAAGTTTAAAGTTTTTGTTTAAATGCAATTTTAAATTATTAGTGAATATAAAATTGAAAACAAATAGAAAATAATAAAAAAAATAGTTTATTAAATAATAATCAACAAAAATTGCATTAAATTTATTATTAATATTAAAATAGATTTAAATAATTGAATAACAATTAAAGTGCTGACCAATGGCTGCGATATTACGAACGTTTGGTATTAAAAAATCGAAACATAAAAGTAAATATATTTGAATGCAATGCTATTTATTGCATAACTTTATGCAAAAGTTACAAAAAGTTGAACTCATAATCTATTTGAAATGTATTCAGAACTGCCCGAAGACTGGACTGATTGTAAAGCGCCAGTCATTGAAGGCATTACTTTCTACTGCAAGTATTTGGGAAGTACTCTAATAGAAGAGCCGTCCAGTGAGACACTCACTGCAGATGCCATCAAACGAATCATAGCTATGGTATCATCTCATCTATTGATACCTTTAATCATTTTGTTTAATTAAAAGCTTATTTTCTTGTAATTCAGGCGAAAGCGAGTGGGAAAAAGTTACAAAACGTGTCGATAACAGTAAAACCAGTTGGCATTTCTGCCAACGATACCAACACTGGTGAACAACTCTTCAATCTATCAATTTATAGGTTAATAATAACTTAATTTTGATTGTAATTATGTTATGTTTTATATTAACAAAAGTTGACAATTGATTAGAATCTCTTACTGTTCGGCTGACGCTACTTATGACCGAGTGGTGGCTTTCATAGCGACCAACGCTAATGAGACCCATGAATGTCACGCATTTCTGACCAGCAAACGAAAGATAGCACAGGCCACTGCTCTCACTATCTCACAAGCGTTTAGTATTGCATTCGATAAATGGAAACAAATTAAAAGTAACGCTAATAATGAAAAAGCAGATAATAATAGTATTGAACCGCAAAATGGAAATAAACTGACTAATGATGAAAATAGTCAACAATTCAGTGAAACGCCATTAATAGATCTGACGAGCGATGAAAATGCGAGACCTGATGACAGTTGGGGTTTCGACGAACACTTTTTTAGGTATATTTTATGATTATTCTCAACTTTGATGTTATAAGTTATCGATTGTTAAGAAAAGCTTAACCTTCATTTTGACCGTTTAACAGATTGACTGACAATAAGTCAAATTCACAACAATTGCGCAACAATTTAAATATTAGAAATTTTGAACGATTACATCATTTGGTCGAAAAAGAAGTGAATGAAAGCAAGAAAAATGATAAGTTCTTCGCTGACGACGATCTCTTCTCATTGTAAACATGAAATGAATGCATTCAATTATTTTCAAGCGAAACAATGATTTGTTATGATTATTACAATAATAATTAAGCATTTTTAAAGCTCTCATTTCATTATAATTTTTGTTTTGTTTAAATTGCAATTAATATAAAATTTAGTGTAAAGAATGAGAACGAAAATGAAGTGCCACTTAATTAAGTATTAGTTATGAGAATTAATATATTTGGCGAACAAATTCAATTTTTAATGTTTGAAACTTTCAAATTGAAAGTAAAAAAAGAAAATGTGAAAGTATTTGAAAGTAATGTTAACAGATTTAAGGCTATTAAGAATGTTATGTTTTCTTAGGTTAGGTCAAGCTTTTACACAATTGAAATATTACATAAAAATGCATTTTCATGTTTGAGAACTAAATTTTCATCTAAATTTAGTTGAGACTGTTTTTATATTTAATGAATTTTTGCATTTATATAATCATTAAAGAGTTTGAGTACTCGATAACTTTTTTCTAAAATTATAAAATTTTCACTTTAATACTAATATGTATTGTTTAATACACTTTTGATTAAATTAAATGAAGTTTAAATCATACCAATTATAGTATATTTATTTTATGTGATAAAGTTCATGACTAACTCTTACAAACTTATTGCTATTTAATAGTGAAAAACAAAACTTTTGGTTTTCATTTGATATAAAGATATAATTGATAGAGTTTTTTTATTTGATATCTTTTCAAAATATTCATTGAAATCTTTATTACCGGTATAAATGATCGCGTATTAGAACTGACAAAATATAAATGCAATGATATATGATATCATTGACTCATTTTTAGAATTAAAACGCAATTAAAAATATTTTCTGATTGTGTTATTATTCTGACAGAAAGTTACAGAATTGTATCTTAACTTTTATATTGGAGAAAAAAGTTTTAAGCTGTCTTTGTTAATAAGTTAGAGATTGAGAACTGAGTAATATTTGAACTGATAACTAATAAATTTATTGTTTCTTTATTATAAATACAAGTAATCAATAATTAAAACAATAATACTTTAACAGTTTAATGCACAACATTGAAAACTTTTAAAACAGAGAAAACTCCCTCTAAAACTTTTACAATAGTATCACGAGATATATTACCATTAATGAGTTGGCTGACTATAAGTGACCCGACAGTTATTGAAATGAGGCTTATATTCATACGTCTAATCAATTTATGCTCCAAAGATTGAATCTTATTATTGACCAATTTTTCAAACTCTTCTTTTTCTTTAATTAGCTGTTTCTCAACGAATTCTTGCTCTAATTTTTTATTAATTAGATTTTCTAAATCCTTAAACTTTTCACTCAAAACTTCTTTATAATCCAATCCATTATCAGCCGAAGATTTAATATCATTCAACAATTTTAGTGAATCATTAATTTCATTCCTATTATAACACAAAATAATGATTTTCAATAATTGTATTTTACTTAAACTTACATTTTATGGGCAGATTCAGGTATTCAAAAAGCAATTCATCAAAGCTATGCCTTATCTTCAACAAAAAATAATAATTTATGTATTGAATAAATTTTTAATCAAAATT
>JAQGCH010002774.1:0-11907 GCA_034699485.1 Nanhermannia elegantula
TATCAAATTATTAAATGAAATATAATCTTAATTAGAAATAGAGTGAAACAAATTGAATGAAAGTTAATAATAATTAATAATATAGTAATTATATTAAACTAAAGAATGTTTTCTATATCTAATCAGCGAAAGGATATCAACACTTGTATTCATTTTAATGTAATGTCATTTCAAGAGTTGATCTAAAGTTAAGCTATTTTTACGTAAATATGCGGATAAATAGTAAGCCTTTCTATACCTGTTCTGTACTAAAGGATAGCATTGATAGCAATTCTGTGATTAACTTAAATGTCAATCCGATTAAACTCTTTTCCTAACATTTTCTGTTAAACCAAATTATTATTTCTTATCAGACATTTATTGATATAACTTATCAAATAATTAACAGAAAAAACTTAAAAATGAGTGAAAGTTAGAGTTGTGCTCAACCGGTAATTCACAGTTTGATAGACACTGTTTGGCACTGATCTCTAGTTTATTGTAATGTTTTGTTTTGTTACTTAATATTTGTTTATATCAATAACTCAGTACACAGTACACAGTAATCAATAACATGCTGTTCAACACTTCTTATCATTCAATTCAAAACATTTTATTATTAAAGAAAATTAATTTCATTTTTCATTAATTTCAATAAACATTTAAAACAGAAATTAATTAAAAGAAATGTCAAAACTATTGACTCGAAAAGCGTTTAAAGAAAAAGTGGTTCAACTCTATGAGGCATTACTTTCGGTCTCGAATTTATTATTATTAATATTATTATTTAGTATTTAATTTATTTTTTAGTTCGTATTTCTTTTAAATTAAAAATAAACTAAAATAATGTTAAAATACAATGAAATGAAAGTGCAATTTATGTTTAGGGCAAAGATCCGTTCAAACAAAACGATAACTTTTGGAACGAATTCTTTTTATTAAAAGTAAATAATATTCAATTAATTGTTATGTTTTTGTAATGAAATTAATTTTTGTGATTGAAGGCAAACGCAAATGCACTCGAAGCGGAACTCAAATCGATTCCAAACTTAAACAGTTTGAAAACAGTTATTAATCTACTGTTCAGTCAATCAATTATTGCCCTCAAAGGAGACAATCAAATGCGTGTCGCAAACAGTCTTATTGTCAGTCTTTTAGAGTTTATTTTGTTTTTTTTCAACAATTTTAAAAATTTTGTTAAATCTTTAATTATTTTTATTACAAAATCAGACACTTTGTAGTCTATCAAAGATTATGGCAGAGAAGTGTCGCTCACCTGAGTCTGAATTTGATTTAATTGATTACACGATTGGTATCGAAAACATTGAACTCAAATCACAGGTGTTTTAAATATATTAAGTTTAGTTTGAACTGAAATTATTAATATATATGACATTTATGTTGTGTTAAACAGATTTTGATCAACTCTTTGTGCAATATTCTCGTTAATGAAGTTCCCATAGGAATGAAAACTCTAGTCCTTAAGTTATTTTTGACTTTAGTTACGGTACAGTATATTTGATTTTAGATTTTTGTCAGTTCTCTCGATATTTGTTTAATTTTTAAAATTTTCGATCTGTTGAAAGGCTTTCGATAATGTGAATGAAAACCCATTACTCGAACATCTAATGTCTGATCAATTGTTCGACGCATTAATTCAATTGTTTAATGTTTACCAACAAAGACATTATAATGGATACGAAATGATATTATTGTTGACTATTCTCGTTAATTATCGTAAATATGAAGTACAATATCAAACCTTTTAGTTAATTATTAATTAATTTTTACATAATAAATAACAGTTATTTATTTGAATCTATAGTCAGCCAATCCTTATATAATGAAATTATCAATAGTTGACGACGAAATTGCTTTGAGTGTAAGACAATTATTGGTTACTTTTAATGATAACTATTAATTTCTAGCGCTATATAATTAGGGCTACGCTCAAGTGGTGTCCAATGAATTGTTAGATTTCAACAAAAAATTTGACCAAATAGATAGTGATTCAAAGTCAAAGGGAATATTCAATGCTCTTTCAAATATGGTTTGTCCTTAAATTAATTCTATATTTGTTATGTCTTTTCAATCAAAATATAATTAATTTTAAGCTTTAAAATACTTTTAAAGGTCGGAAATATGTTTATAGCTGATGACGACTGTATTGTCAAAAGTAATCTTAAAACTAATAACGCAGTGCTGTTAGCATTCTATGAAGCGGTGCATTTGAATAGGAATTTTATTACTCTTCTCACAACTGTAAGGCATTACTTATTTGACTCAAATTATTGCTATTTATTCAATGCATTTATAGTCTCCGACAGAAGTGTATTCAGTTCCAAATGAAAGTTCAGACAATACAAATACAATAAATGATGGTATGGTTTGCAATAAATCACTTTTATGGCCATTAATTAAAATTTTGCTCTAATTTTAGAGGCATTAGAGCTAATACAGAACCCTCCGTCCAATATTTTAGTGGCATTTCTTGAATTTTCATCAATAGTAATGCTTCATACAAAAGGGTAGTTTCAACTCTTGAAACAAATTTAACTGAAAATAATAATAGAAATATGTTTGAAATATTCAGATGAGGCAATATTACGAACATCGCGTTTATGTTTCATTATTCTCACGTGTATTACAGAAGACCAATGCGCTAATGCTATAATGCATGACATGAATATGGCATTCAGTGTTCAGTTACATAGAATGGTAACTTTATTAATAATATGTTTTTATATTTTTAATATTTATCTTCTTTATAAAAAGTATTCTTTCCATACCGTTAGCCTATGAGACATAGAAAGCTTTGTGACTCTCGGAGCAAAGCATCTCGACCTCTATCATACTCTGTAATGGATTTAATGGTCGAATTCATATTAACTCATACGAGAAAAAATCTTTTACTCGATCTTTACTTGTTATGTATTGGAGTAATTCATCGATTACTTTGCTATCAGAAAAAGTGTAAAATAAGAGTAGACTATGCCTGGAAAGAGTTATGGACTGCTTTAATAGTTTTAATGAAATTTATTTTGAATAATGAGACGGATCTCATCAAAAGGTGTAATATATTCTCATTAGCTCTAAATGTGGTCAATATTTTCAATTTATTCATTACATTTGGAGACACTTTTTTGCCTTCACCTCAATCTTATGATGAACTTTATTACGAAATAATTAGAATGCATTCTGTCTTTGAACAGCTCTACTCTATGAGTAAGTTTTCAAACGAAATACCATTTATTTCACACTCAAAAAGGAGTGTATTTTGTTTTTATTTTATTTTTATTTTTTCATTATATTTGTTAATTGAAAGCATTGCGTTATGTGTCAAATGAAGGAACAGTATATAAAGAGAGCGCCGCCAAACTGTCCAACTCATTGGTGAATATAAAAGCAATTATAAATCACTTTAACGCTAAGATAGAGTCGTGGTCTTCAATACATCAAATCAATTCATTAACTGAAGAACAAGTTTTGGAAATAGTTCGCAATAATTACGATACGTTAACACTCAAACTTCAGGACAATCTCGATCAATACGATCAATACGATCCTGAAAAACAAACAGAAGCGCTCTTTTTCTCTGATTTACTTTATTATGTCATTAATGATTATAGAAAATCCTCTGATATGACGTTAAGTTTTGATGATCAGCACGTTTTGATTCAAGAGTTACAAATGCATTCAAATTTCAATGTTGTCAATGTCGAGAGTATTAATCAATAGTATTATTTAAATCATTTTTAATTGTATAACATTTCTAAGTCTATTCAAAATAAAACTAATAGCAAAAGTTTGAAAAACTTTGTGTTCATTTTTTTCCATCTGTTTTCCATAATATCGCAAACTTTTGATTTGAAACTATTGTTTCGAAAATATAAGCGCAAAATCAAAACTTGAAATAAGATTTGTTACTCTAGAAGTTATTGTTATATTCAGCCTAAATAGGAATCAGAGAAAAGGTTTTTATTTAGGAAATTGAATGACTCAGTCATTTGATTCAACCAATCAATGGATGCGAACCTCTTTCTCTAAATAATTATTGATTGACTTTTGCTTCATTGAAATACTAATGTTTAGACGTAAGAATAGTTTGCTTTAACTTAGTAGTAGTGCATCGTATTTTCAAGAAATAAACTTATCGGATCTCGAAAAAAATCTTAGTCTCCATCGAGTCTCAACTCTTCTCGAAATTTCATTAGCATTCAAAACTAATATCAAAAAATTTCTTGTTTAACACAAAATTACCACAATTATGACAATTTTAATAAATAGGAGTCAATATAATTAATAGGGCTGTGAAAATCTCTATCTTAAAATATTGTTTTGAGCAAAAAGAAGTAATCTAGGCTCAATAAATCCTCATTGGAGTCATAGACAATTTTTTGAGCATGACAAACTATTAAACTTTTTTTTTGTTTATTTGTTTAACTAAATAAAAATTAATAGTTTTTTAGCAAAAACAACAATAAAAAAGTATTAAGTATGCATTAATAGCGATTTATATGCAAAATATGCTCAAACCCAGTAGTTGCCAAACTGGGGATCGCAATTATTGAACTCATTATACTTGGCATAATTAAATTATAATACCATCACTTTCGTCTGATTTTGTGTTTTATTGCATACAACAATGAATAACCCCACGTGAACCTCGCCAGGTATAATGGTTGAAATAATTGCGACCCCCAGTTTGTAAACCACTGCTTTAACCACAAAAAGATAATTACTGTATAGTCATTTTTAACTATGTGTTGAATCAGTTATTTTGATGTGATTTGGACACATTTAACTCATCAATGAATTAAATGGTAGACCGGAAATAAATAAATCATTTTTTCGGAAACCTAATAATTCATTATTGGATTTGAAGCAAGTCCCAGAAAAGTAACCTTAGGAAAGATCTTTTCTCTCTAAAGGGCTTAAGCCTTTTCAATATAGAAATTTTGAATACTATGTGACTCAGTTCTAATCTTATAAAAAAGTTCGTTTATATTGATATTATTTAAGCCCTTCAGAATGAAAATATCTTTACTAAGGTGACTTTTCCGGGACTTGCTTCATTTTCAATAATTATTGAATATCAAGTTGGATAAAACTTCTATTAAAAACAGAATATTGACAAAAATGAGAAAAATTTAAAGATAAAAAATTTCTAACTATTGATAAATATTATAGTAATTTAAAGCATTTGAAGTTAATCGTTTTGAAAAATATAGTTCATTGCTTTCAATTTTCAAAATGAGCTGTTTATTCGCAAACTTATCGATCAATCATTCAACAGAACTGTTTGTTTTTTGGTTGACATAATTTGCATGCCTTTCATACTTATGTAGAATGAGATTTCTTAATAGGCATTCTCGTTAAGTAAACAAAATGTGAGCTAAGTTTCGATTTTCCTTTATATACAATATTTCTGTCATATTATGAAAGAATAGATGGGATTCATAGATATATATGTTTTGTTTGAAAAATATACGAGTTTTCTCGTGAGACATCTTTTACATGAAGTCTTCAAGTTTCATATTTATAGCATTGGTTTATAAAGAGTTTTGTTGATAATATTTCGATTTCAAGCATCAATGGGAACATACTATACATAAAAGCAGTTTTCTATTCACCAGAGCTGTGTTTCTCGAAATAGGGAACGCAATCAATTTGGTCGTACCGGTTCTCAAATTCGGAAGCCAGACGTCCAGGATTCAACCCCCTTGTCCAGGAGGAAGTTTTGACTCAATCCTTGAGTCAAGAAGTCCAGGATTAGAGGATTTTAACTTTAGTTATTGGAAAATTAACTTTAAGTTTAAATCACCACAAAATATAGAGTTTTGAATAAACATTAAATATTTGAGACTAATTCATGAAAACTATTTGATTTTATTGTTCTTATAACTTTAGTTCACAACATTATTATTCAAGTTGGGGGACAGTACACATAGTGTGTACTCAGTCATAAGGATAGGGGTCAGTCAAAACGTACAAACTCTTGCACTCCTAAATGCTTAACATTGATCATAATAATTATTGTGTAAATGCTAGCGTTGCCAACTCTTCTGGGTCTGATTCCTTCACTTTCAGCAAATTTATCAAATTTTTCCGGGACATTCTGGGACACAAATATTACGGAACTTTTAAAAAGGCTATTTTTACACTGAAATTATAGTTTAAGAAGTGCTGCAAGAATATATAGTAGTTTACAATTATAAAGTAAATCCTTTATTTTTAGCATTTGATCTTATAGTTCATGTCATATAATGGACAAATCATAGATTCTATAATGAATTCTCTAAAAATTTTATATTCTCTATTCCGGGACATACATAGGAAGACTCATCACTTCGACCGGGGCACAGAGGTCGATTCCGGTACGGTTGGCAACGCTAGTAAATGCATAAAGCGAGTGTACAGGGTCTAAATTTTTTTCAAAAATAGCGTATTATTTGTGAACCGCCCCTTGTCCAGGAATGGGTTGGATAAAATCTGGCACCGAATTTTCAAAAGATAAGAGAAAATGACAATTTGTAAAACTTTATTCAGAACTGAATACCTGTCTAATTTCACTATTAGTTCAGAGTTCCTTTTGCGCGAATTATAGTCTTTTCGCTCTTTTGAAAAAACTAGTCTTAAAAACAGTAAAAAATAAACAAATGATGATATATTTGGTAAAATAATTAGATTTAAAACTAATATATCAATAGCCATTTGTATAAAATGATTTTTCAAATGTTTGTCCATTTTATTCTGAAGGCTTTTGAACAGATTATAATTAACAGATTAATTATAGTAACAAAGTTGCGCAACATCTCGTAATTTTGATTTTTTGCAGGATCTCCTTTAGTGTTTATTTGTTTAATTGGTCTAAAATCTTATTTTTATTGAAAAAATCATTAAAATTTATTAAGTTTATTGAAATAATTTTATTTTTTAATTTTATCCATTTTTTCTAATGTAAAATGTGTAGAAATATACGAGCCTTGAAAAGCTTGACGGTATGCCTCAGCAGGAACACTGATTTTAACAACTTTTATGAATCAGGTCTATATAGAACTTACAGAATAGAAAACAAACAAACAGTCACCCAGTAACCTCTAGTATTAATTTAAGGTAAAGCAATACTTAGTGCACCAATAATGTTAACTTTCGTATGTGAATGGAATTACAAAACATACCATTAATAGAATTTTTGATTAAATCATTTCGAAATATAAGAGGTGTTCTTTTCCTAACAGTTTTTTGGATTTGTGACTTAAACATATATTTTTGATAAGACTTTAGTGTTTATCCTATAATTTCTATTATTTTGATCAAAATATTTAACGTTTACTTTATTTAAATCAATTTAATCTTATTTTGTTACTAATTTAAACAAAGAAAATCGTTAACTTTATACAGTAACTAATTGTAACCTATGGTAAAAATACAGATATACCTTTTGTGCATTATAACGATCAGATAAACACTAAAATAAATGTTTAATTTAAATTAAATACTTTGTAATTAATTTGGTGATTAAAAAATTCTATCAATTCATTTTTCAGATAAATGATAGGCAAATATATTGTAATATTTTTCAAACGTTAAATTCCCGTATTAACCCTGACTAACAATTATTTGTTTCAATGAACTATTTTGTAAAATTAACTTTTGAAGAGTGAAATTAAATTACTGCGAAGATATCAGATTTTATCCATTGAGTTACAAAAAAAATTATAAAAATTAATTTATATTTATAGCAAAAAAACGTTTTCTTCACCAACTCCCTAATGAGAGGAGATCTCACTGAAGCCCATGTTGATAACCAGTGAGATTTTTACAGGGATAACCCCGTGTCGGCTGTGGGCGAACTCGTCGGGCCATAGGATTGCTATAAAACAATGAATATGTGGCCAACATATTGCAAAAAGAATAAGACTTTTTACTTTTCTTTTTTAGCAATTACACCGCAAAATTTAAGGCATATTTAAATAGGTTTAGATGAAAAATAAATATTTCAAGTGAGCACTGGTCCCACGTTTCTTGAATTGAGTCGAGTTGAATGCAGTGCTATATTTTCACAATATTTTGATATAATGTGCCAAAAATATTTTGCAGTCAACTCGTATGTATTAAAAGGTTCCCTAATTAGTATTATCATCTATATAACTAATTCTGTAATATGTGTGCGCTTTGAGCGTTCTCATTGGTTTATAGTCTACACTACAGCGTGTCTTCCAATACACTGTACGCACATAATAGATGTCACTCAAATACGACGCATTTGAGTTTAAATGAGTATAGTACAGTAAAACCTGTGTTAAGCGACCACCCCTATGTCAGCGAAAATAGTGGTCGCTTAAATAGATGGTCGCTCTACACAGATGCTTACACATAGAAAATAGCAGTGTGTGTCAAAATATCTGGTGGGTCGCACCTCAAGTGGTCGCTAACACAGGTTTTACTGTATATAAATAAATACTATAAGAATTCTATTGTTTAACGGGTTTAATTATAATAAAAATAAATATAAATTAATATATTAAAAAGGGTGCTAAGCAGCGGATCGTACTAGTATTATATTATTGAAATCAATTCAGTTGTAGAACATCAGATAGTTCTAAACTAAACTAAAAATCAGTAATGTTCTTACTAAGGGTAAATTAGTTACCCTTAGCTAATTTCCGAAAAATCCTAGGCCTCATTATATCACATGCAGTGCTTTAAGAGATAGAGACCAATCAATTTTAAAGAAGTAATAGATTTGTAGATTCACAAGATATAAATTCTCTCTTGGAAACGATGAGACCCATAAAAACATCAATAAAATTGCGAAACATTTCTTTCATTTAATTAAAATTAAATCCAAATAATTGAAAACTTTATTTCCATTACTGTAAAACTAAGACCGTGTTAAGACTCTAACTCGTAAGTGCGTAAGTGGTACGAAATTCAATTGTCTATAAATCGATATAATGAGTGCTTTTCAAGATCTAAAGTTCCAAATAATGTATTACTGAGTCATTTAAACATAATTGAAATTTTGCAGATCAATTCGATGCAAACAAAACATATTACACAATATGCTTAGAATTAAATCATATTCAATAACTTTTGTATTGTATTCATACAGAGTATAATAGACATTTTGCTATTGTTATGTACAAAAAGCTCATTCTTTTATATAATAAAAAATTAGTACAATATTAATAAACACAATGAAAAGAATAAGAATAGATTTTCGTCAATCTAAACAAATAGACGACTTTTGAAATATATTTTAAATAAAATGAATTAATTTTTCATTTCTTTGTCACATAAATTGAGCACAAATATAAATTAGAATAAGAGACAAGTCATAAGGATCTTCAAAATCATAAGTTAAAGATTATTTTTTTCTTAACTTTAGTTTAATATTATTTTATGCTTCAAAGAATTAAATCACTTTAATTATATGGAAATGCATTTACGCTCGATTAGGATTTATTAAATCAATCGATTACAGTTGCAGTAGTGGTATTTTATTTTCAATAAGTCGACCAATCAATTAATTGGAAAAATTTTTCATTACTTGACGGGTGAAAGGGTTGGAATTCTGAGATTTCTTTTAGCACAAGATTCATAATAATTCTTGTTTTTTTATTGAACATAATTCTTAATGATGTTCATAGGCTCAGACTGAGCCCAAGCTCGGTTCGGTGGCTTTGAGCCTCAGGCTCAAGGCTCATGGTGTGAGCCTGAAGAAAATGTACTTACAGTAACTTAATAATTTAAAGTTACATTGCAATTAATTGAGTTACATTTATTTGAGTTTATTATTTCATTCACTGTGTATACGGTAATACCAGTACCACAGTGCTCGTATATATCAATACTTTTATCTTTGATTATTATTTACATTTATATATTTGTAGTATTTTTGTCTCACATTTATTGATTAAAAAATTTTATAATTTTCTGTATATAAAATAGCACAACCAACTTTTGGGTTAATGTAAATGTTAGCATTACAAAAATTTTTCAGAATTTAATTGTAGATCTGTAGCAATTTTAAAAAATGCCATATCTTCGATTTTTACTGTCGTATCACATAAAAAATTTATTGGTATCCAACTTAAAGAATTCTCTTAATTATGGTAACCTTAAAAGTTAGTGTTACTCTTTGAGAATCCTGGAAAATCTTTCCGAATATTAAATAAATAAATAAACTTTATATAATTGTTAGAAATAAAAGCTTACAAGGTTCAGGTTCAGGCTTAGGCTCGGAGTTTTAGAGCCTAGGCTCAGACTCTAGGTTTTGAACCAGGCTCAGGCTCCTAGCTTTTCGAGCAATGGACATCATTAGTGTGACCAGTCTGAATATGATGATTCCTTGAATTTATAACAAAACGTTAAAATTATTCCGGGAGATTCCGGGATTTATATTTTTAACATTTTTGGATATTTTTTAGATCACCCACGATCAGGGTGGTTGTGGCTAGGTTGCTAGAATCCTTGAAAGTTGAAAGTGTTGTCAATCGATTCAACTCAGCAAATTTAATGTAAAAATGCGCTTGATTTTAGCGCCCCCGGAGCACTTATTTAAACCCAGGATAACACACATAAAAAACATTAATCCAAGCTTATAAAAAAATATGAAATAGTCATTATATTCTGGTAGATATACTGAGATGAATTAGCAAATTTTGATTTACTACTTCCCCTGGTCTTTGAGTAAATAGACGTTAATGCCTGCTAAAAGAATTTCTCTGAAATATAGAATTTCTTACTAACAATTTTTCAACCCATGAATTTCAGGTTTTTTGTTAAAATTGACCAAAATTATTCCAAAAATCACAAAATTAAATTCCAATATTAAAGAATGAAAATTTTTTTCTGTCACAGAAATGCTGTTATTTAATAAATATATACAGTACAACAAAAATTTTTAACAGGATGAATTAAAGTATAACTTAAACAAAATAATTTTGAGATTGCATTAAAGTTATTCATTATTTAAACAAATTTTTGCATATATATAATAGTTTTCATAATTAGTTTACATAAAGTCAATTCCGGGATATTTGAATGTCAAGGAAGGGCATCATCCGGGAGGAAGGATTCAGTGGTTGTTTCCGGGATTTTCCCGGAAATTCCTGGAGGTCTGGTCAATCTAGACATCATTAATAATTGCCATGTTTTACTGCGGTGAATATTGAAAATCAATAACTCAATAATAATAACTTATTATAATTATATCTCAAAAAACTTTATGGAACAAGAATTCATTAAATATTTTCTTTGAATATCGTATTGAACTCATAAATGATTTTAGTTTATGTCAAATGTATTCAAACATTTATTATCGTAAATTACCTAAGATTTGTTTATAGTGCTAAAAATATGCAACAATAATGTAAAGGCAAAAAAATGAAAGTTATTTTCCAACTTTTATCAATATATAAAGATTTATGTTTAGAGAGAGAGAATAAATTCTAGACAGTAAGATATTAAAGATTTTTTATTAATAAATTATTCATTTTTTAAACAATTTTCAAACATTAATATATTATTACATCTCAAGATTGATAGACTTTGATATTATTTTTGGTATACATGTATAGCTGCTGTACTGCTTCATAGTTTATGAATAAACATTTGGTTCGCTAACTCTAATCTACCATATCTAATGTTTTTCTAAGCTGGGCAGCTTTAAAAGTCAAAGGGGTGACCAAAGGATAAATCTTCAATAAAGTTAATTTTTTATTTTCAGAAAAAGTAAAGGGGGGACCAAGCACTGGATTTTTTGAAAATAGCCTAGAATCTGGACAGTTCAGCTGAAATCACTAACATTATAAAAAAGTAATATCAACTTAAGTTATATAAATAAAGTTATAATTATGTGACTCTAATTATTGATTAACAATATTGTATAAAAAATTAATATTATTCCAGATATATCTG
>JAQGCH010002775.1:0-11906 GCA_034699485.1 Nanhermannia elegantula
AATTGAAATAAAATTTTTTTCAGTCCCATTCAATCCCATTACTTAAAATTTCAGTCCCAGTCCCATCCCAGTCCCATCCCAGTCCCATTCCCATTCCCATTATATATGGGACTGGGACTCAGATTCTATGCTCTAGTTAAGAATCAACATCACAAATACAAAGCAGTCACTGTTCTCTTCTTTCTAGCATCTGATCCTTCTATAACACCTAATATGCGAAACTACAAGCGAGATGTTTTAGGCTTTGACTGAGATTTAACTTTTTTAATGAATTCAAGTTAATAATGAATATAATAAGAAAATATCTTACTTTTATAATTTGCTTTCGGAAATACTATTAGATGAAAGTTTTGTGTGCAAACTGCTTCTTATATTTTAGAATTTACTGCATAGTTGTAATATTAATATGTCCTACAAATGAAAATAATTTTATATTTTGTTTTTATGTAGAACACAAGTGTTTTGTCAATTTGAAGCTTTTTCTGAAAATAAAAACATTTGACAGCTACTGCTTTTAGTTTGCAAGAGCAGAAAGCGCTCGATTGGTATACTAGTATCTATGCTCTATTTTAGATTAAGCATCAGGGTTACCAGGACACGATAAACTGATTCCTGGAAAGAAATATCCAAGGTGCGAGTTATAGATGTTTTAAGGTCAAATTTTGTTAAGTTTTTTCAATTAGAAATATGAACATTTATTTATCTTCAGAAAAGTCGCATTAATTAGAGGGCTGTAAGCTAGAGGTTGAACTTTTCTTAAATTATTGACCATAAGCCGGGTTTAAACGCAGTATGAACTTCAGCGCTGCTCTTGAAGCACAATTTCCATTATCTCTGATATTTGCTTTTTAATCGACGTAAATCAAAGGGAAGAGCAAT
Source organism: Nanhermannia elegantula (assembly GCA_034699485.1). Lineage (NCBI taxonomy): Eukaryota > Metazoa > Arthropoda > Arachnida > Sarcoptiformes > Nanhermanniidae > Nanhermannia > Nanhermannia elegantula. The sequence continues at coordinate 880 of JAQGCH010002775.1, forward strand.
TCACGCTCAAAGGTAGAGGTTGCCTTTTAATTTTTAAAAAAATTAAGGATCACAAACTCTTAATAAATAAAATTATATGGGCATAAAATAAAAAAAGGTTTTTTAATAAAAGTTATTATTGATCACTAGATATTTTAGTTTATTTATATTTTACTCCAAATGTTGGTTATTTTTACAACTATTTCATAGATTTTGAGTTAGAATTTGGATGTTCTCTAACTATTATATTTTTTGCACTACAACAATATCAATTCATTGAGTCTCTATATATTTACTTCATTTTAATATTGTTAAATATTTTTATTAAGAAATAAATGGTAACTTTTTATGAGTGTGTAGTTTGACATATTTTTAGTGATAAACAATTAAATATATAAGCTGTATACGGATGTAAAACAATTAAAGTGATCATTATATTTGTAAATGTGTTTTATTCAATTTGTTAATGACTAAAATTAAGTAAAATGGAAGCAAATTGTAAATTCGATTTTATACTTAATTAATTGTATTTATATGAGTAGTTTAATTAATTACGGTTTTGGAATTTTAAACATATTTTATTTATTTACTTAAAATAACAATAATTATAACAATTAATATAATGAGCACATTTTGAGAGAGAAGTGCTCTCTATGAAAGCTGAGCTGAGAATAAATTGAATGCAGAAAAACATTGGCGATTATAGTAAATTGAAGTAGTACTGCATGGCCAGTACTCAAGGATAGAGAGTTAGTAATTCAAGCATAATGTGCAAAAAGTGTTTTTCAATTAAATGCATTGAAAAAAATAAGTTAACTGCAAAACAATAAGAGAAAATTTATTAATATTAGTTCAGAACTTAAGTCATAAAATTTTTAAAACTTTTTATCATTTTTTGAAATAACAGTTCAAGTAATGATTTAAGGGTTTAATGTTTGCGAAGTTTTGTAAAAGTTTATGACTTAAGTTCTGAACTACTGTTCATAAACCTTCTGATAGTTGTAAAAATACATATAAAATATATAGTAATACACGAAACTTTATATAGAATAATATGGAAAAACCCAATGATTTGAGTTCAGATTTTGAATTAATTAATGTCTTTTAAGTGACAATACATCTACTGTCAGACCTGGACTCAAATCATTGAGTTTTTGTTTTGAAGTTAACTTATTTCCTTTGAATGCATTTAATCTACAGCACTTTTTGCACATTATGCGCGATATACTGTAGTTGAAAAGCATTCTTATTTCTATCAGATTTCTATAACGGTTGTATCGCTTGTATTACTCAATTTTGACAAAGTAAGGAATTCATCATTTATTAAATAATAAGTAAATCAATTTATTTATAGATAATATAATATCTACTCTAATAAAGCTCTAATAGATTTTGTTTTAATTTATATTGTCTTATTATAAGGTTGAACAACTCATTTAGCGATTGTACCTGTCTTTCATACTTAAATTCAAGTTCAATCAGATTAAAAAACAATAACATTATAATATTTCAATGTTAAACAGTAATAAACTTTTTTAAAACAAAGAAATCCTATTTTGGAGTATAAGTATTGTCTATAACATTAACGATGAAACTTTTATTTTTGAATCTTAACTATAAGTTATCTTATTATTAAATTAGTTATATTGATATTTAGATACTATACTAACGAAGTCATAAGATATTAAAAATTGTATTCAATCATAATGTTTATGTCATAACTAAATACAGGTCATGGATGAAGAGACAAAGAGAAATTCGTTGCACTTGTTATGCGTGTATTACAACATAAGATAACTGCTGACACAATTATTAATATCGTCTATACACCAATAATTAGGGTTGTGTGCAATCAAACATTTTGTCTTATAATGCTTTCAAATTTTGGAAAATACTGTAATTTAAAACAATTTTATAAATTATTTTCCAAAAAAATTATATTAAAACATTTTTCTGCAAAAGTTTTCTATTTAATAAAAATAATCTTTTATTTAAAATATTATTAAAAGTCAAAATAATTTGTAAAAATTTCTATTAAACCCTAGTTTTAATATTAATAATGTAAATCCAAAACTTGTTGAACATGTCTTCCTGACTGGTTCTTATGTTGACTTTGTTTTACTTTCTTTTAAAAGCTAATTATTACTAGATTTAAAACTGTATCATAACTTTTTCTTTTAACTATTCATAATTTTATAATTAGCTTTAATTTAGATTATATTTTTCAAGATAAATGTCAATAAGTTTTGAACTCAATTTTTATTGATTTTTGATTCTTAAAAAGAAATATTTATTTAAACAAAAAACTATCTTTAACTTATTGAGTAGTTATTAAAGCACAGTTAATATTTTAAATATTTATTCAATTATTATTATCGAAAAAAGTGTTTTGAATAAATAAAAATAAATTCTAAGCCTATTCACCCTCATGAATAAAATATAATAAAAATTTCAATATTTTCTTATTTATTAAATGATTTAACTTAGTGGAGCGTTTATCTCTGCTATAATTCTCTGCTATAATTCTATGCTATAATTCTATGCTATAATTCTATGCTAAAACTATATGCAACCAAATAAATGTGTGTTTTAGTGAAATTTATTTAAAAATGATAATTAATTCTTTGCTATCATATAATTAAAATATATGGAGTAATTGTATCTTATAATTTAGGCCCAAAACTACAAAACTGAAGGTTTTTTTTCTAGTTATAATTAGAGCTGAATTCATCATTTATATGCAAAAAAGATTTAAAGTAGAGCTATTAAAAGAGTAATGCGTTATCTATTAATTTATATTTATATTAGAGATAACACATTTATTTTTCTAGATTTCTATCTGATGTCTTTTTTGCATATAAACGAACAATAATTTTAAGTTCGTATTTCTAATTATACACTATTTTAATTTTTCTAAACTTAAAATTGCTTAAAACCAAAATTAGAGTGCATTTTCAAATGCTATTAAAACAATCGATAAGAGTCCTAATTTATTATCAAATTAATTCACTTCGAAAGACATTAAAATGAAAGATAATTCTAAGTGATCTCTAATCATTTCTAAATATTTAAACTTGAAATATAATAAAAAAAATTTCTCTTTAATTAAAATTCTTTAAATTGCAACACAAATTAACTTTTGTTTGTTTGTTAAATACTGTATTAGAATATTCATAAAATAAATGAATACCAAAATATAGCGATGAAGTCATTATTGCATTCAATCAAATCATTATTTTTGATTTACCTTCAGATCTATTGCAAAGCTCTGCTACCTATGAGTTGAATAACAAGCTCTCATAGCTGTAAGAATTGTTCATTGATTGATCAGAACAGCACAAATACTAGTATAATAGCCATAAATCATGAGAAGGAGTTAAAAGTCAGAGCTAGTATTGTAAGGATAAGTATGTTTTTAGGCTAATCATTGATATGTAAAGTTTTTTCTTTGAGAACAGTAAGAGAAGATCGAATCAATTAATTTTCATAACAATTTAAAGAAAGTTATCTGTGTTAACATTCAATCTCGAGGCTAATAAGCTTTGATTCAGGGAATGGTTATCAATGAGCTGTTAGTACTTGTAATTCATAAAAATTCATTGTTAGTCTTAATTCGTACTTAAATCCGATTTATTTATATCTATTGTAATTTAATTATAAAACACAAAAGCCAACAGTCAAGGTATTATTTCTTACCTAATGTATTAATTTTACCAATGTAGTTTCAAAAGTTAGAAAAGTTATAATTTAGTCTTAATAAAGTTATTTAATTTTTGAAAAGTTAAGCTAAATTAGACTTGAAGTTGATTGAGTTGAAAGTATAAATTAAAAATTAAATAAAATTATAAATAAATTCAAGGATTTAATCGCTAACAGATTCATTTTTATAGGTTTAAAGCAGTACTTAAATAAAGATTTTTGTATGTATAATAAGGATTTCTAATAAAGTTTAATGTTATATTAGTTTCTCATTTGCTTTATGTAAAAATAAGAAATAATTTTGTATGATCAGCTTCTATAGGAAATATATCAATACATATTCTTGTATATTTTTTTTTGTCTGATATTAGTGACTGGTCCTCAATTATGATTTAGATCTAAAGCATACCTTTTAATTTTACTCAAAAAGCTTTAAAAATGTTGGTGGGTGTGGATGTGAGCTAAATTGGGTGGTGTGGTTTTTATGGGGATTTCTCTATTCTGTAATTGCATTAAAAAATAATTAATAAATAATTAAATTAACCTTTTTTTATATGAATTACCTAAAGATTGATTTCAAGTGCAAAGTCTGTTAGTTTCAGTCTTTCACGTAATACTTATTTGAATAATTCAAAACCAGGGCTAAAAATATTAAATATTCAGAATACTATTGTTTTTTAAGTAGGAAATAAAAAAGTTTAAACATTTGAATTAATATGCGTTTCAATAATTAGATAATTAATAAAATAAAACCTCTGTTTTACATAATAAACATATTAACAAAATTTCGATCATATTTATGATGTATTTTATTTTCTATTTGAATGTTTTCATACCTGACTTTTGATTGAGCTCATTAGACAATAGTTCAAAACTATTTGTATATTTTTTATTTGAGATCTCTGTTCATTTATATATTGTTTAATTTTCTTATTATTTATTGTGAATTTATAACTTATTTTTGTTATAAATACAATAAAAATTTCTTATACACTTTATAATCATTTATAATACAATACAATTCTTACATTTGTAACGACCAGTGTTTACACTTCCACTTCCAAGTGAATAGTGATTTTCAAAATTGCAAGTAATTTAACTTAAATAACTCTTATTGTTCAATATAAATATTTTACAAATACAATAAATGGCACAAATACAACATTTAGCAATACATTTTAAATAATTGAAATAATAGTAATTTAGTGTTGAATGCAATTGTTATTCGTGCAAAATGATAGTGCAAAGTCATCATTTTGTATTCATTTTCGAGTTCTTTTTGACACTAACGTATTAAATAGATTATTGAACTTATATTCTTGTTTCAAAGTGTGATTTAGGTGTAATCGGTTTTAATATTTAGATAAGTTTTGTCAGAGAGTTGTGAGTTATGTAAATCTGATGTAAATATAAGTTGAATAAAGTTTCAACTCTTCCCTGTGCATGCATTTTATTTGAAAATTCTTATTTTTTAGAAAAATATTCATTAATTTTATTAAACATTGATTAATGCAAATAAATTAAAATATTGAAAAAATAAAAGACAGCCAAATGTTTTATTTTAGTATCCATTCATGGTTTTAATTGATTATGTATTCATTTTAAATTTATAGAGAATGCTATTAGTCTGCTATTAGTAAAGAAATACTACTTATAGAAATACCAGACTAGTAATACACGTAATGTTATATAACTTAGTTTCAAATCTATTGAATCTTTGACATTTGTTTGACATAATCTCAAGAGTTTTATTAGAACTGCGACTAAACTATTGTTAAAAACACTCTTTATCTTTGTTAACGAAAAAACATTTGTTACTGCTTCTCATAACCTTTTAATAAATTTAATTTAATTTAATTTTTTTTTACTAATTTTTATCTCATGATCTTATTTAAAAAAAATATAAAATGGATTTACATTATAAAAATCAAAAATACAGTACAATATAGTACAATACAGTATGTGCATTGAAATCAGAAGCTATCAAAAACATTATTTGATTCATTAAATAATAAATGGTTGTCAAATATAAGTGAATTTCGTCAATTATAGAGTTCGGTTAATTTTATTTTTATTAACATTTCTTTTAAATACGAATGAGATTAAAAGATTTAAGCAATTTTTATGTCAAGTCTAAAGGAAAATCTATTTACCACTTAAGTTAAACTCTCTTAACAATCTCAAAACTAAACATTTGTGTTGTTTTAATTTTGTTATCTGTCTATCAAATATCAATAACATTCTATAAAATAGTAGAAACTCTTAAACTTTTAAGCTTAAGATATTATGTAAGAAAGACCTTAATTCTGAATCTTGAGACAGGCGTGAACTGTAAGGATATGAATAATGATCGATGAAAGTCATGTGCACTAAAAAAAGTTGTGTATTTGATATTAATATCTCTATTGAAGGTATTTTGAATCATATTAACATAAATTATTCATAAAAACATTCAATTTATTTAATTAAATGATATTTTAAAAAATTTGAATTGTTTATGAATTTTGTCAAAATGAATTGTCACACATTTATGAACGCAATCCTTTGGACAATTTATGTCCGAAATCTGTTAAATAATAAGTTAAAAGTTAGTACAGAGAGTTTTGAAATTTTTAAAATTGATAACTTTTTATTGTATAACTAAAACTCAAAGAAAATTAAAATCTTTTGACACAATATCTTTTTGAATGGCTATAGCATTAGTTTGTGCACTCAGTTTGAAAATATCTCAACAGATTCCTGAGGTTCAAAATTTTCGGTACAAAATTAAATATCTCGTGGTTTTGTGGTTTTTAGTTTTTCTTGAAAATCAAATTATACTTATTTATTTTAAAATGCGAGGGAATACATAAAAGGCACACCCATTCAATTCTGGATATAATATTGTATCAAAACTTTAATAATATATCATTTTAATCTAAAGCTAGTGTTTTAGAAAAAGCTACAATTGAATGGTATATTTGTTGTAACAGTAAATTTTGTTTTTAAGCCGCATTATCCTAATATTGTTCAAGAGATATACCATCAATAATTAGATAAATTTTGTGTTTTCAAAATATTAATAACTTATAAATAAAAGTTAGTTAAGGTAATTTTGGGAGCATAAAAATATTCTTTTTATTAAAATTTTATTAACTGTTTTTTGCCAAATTCTATGACAGATTATATTAAGACAGATGAAAAATGATCTGAAAACAAGAAAATAATTAATTATCATAATAAGAATTTGTTAATACTGCACATTCGTCACACAAATGAACCCACAAATTGACAGTTTTGGAAAGTTGTAGCAAACCCTAAAAGTTACAAATTTTAACTTAATTTTTATAAATCCATAAATTATTAAATTACAAAATATATAGCGACATAATTTATCTCTTTAGGTACTAAAATCACAGTCTTGAAAGTACAATTCTATTTAACTGACATATTGAGTGCAAATATACAGAAAAGGAGAAGTGATTCTATAACAGCTTAACATTGAAGTGCCAGACATTGATTAAAAATGTCTTAAAAAGTGGATCAATAGTGTATAATATCAATAAAAAATTTATAGATTGAGAATAAGTATGTAACGCATTTTTATATTAAGCATGTTTAAAGTTATAATCACGAAATGCAGCCACACATCACGTGTATCACGGATTCTCACATCAATGCCAAGAAACTGCAACTTAAGTAAGCTTAAAGTTTTCCTGTTTAAAAAAGTTATCATTGCATTTAAAGGTGTGTCCATAAAGAAATTTGTATTGTAGTAAAATAAAAGTGCGATAACCTTCACTTTTGATTAGTTTTTTATGAATTTGAAAACTTATTCATAAAAAATATCGAGAAATAAGAACAAAAAGATAAACATTCAATGATTGACATTGAAAAGGAAACCACATGAATAATAATGGCTCATAAGTTAATAGCAAAAGAAGTTTTTCTATAGTTTGGGTTCATTTATTTAAATATATAGTATCATTTCAAATAAATTAATGGATTGAATACATGCAACCAAACTGTATGCAATGTCTCAGACACAATAAAAAGCGAAATTGAAAATCTAATCTACCAAACAGTCAATCATACAATTTTACTAAATCTTAATCATAATTAAGTATGATTTTCAAAATTGATTGCTCATAACTTACTGCTTCAATACAAGCATAAGAGCCCTATAAAAATAATCATAATAGAAATCCTACGCAATAAGAGGATTTTCGTTGCGAGCCTTGACCAAAATATTAATTTGAGTTTTTTTGCAGCACATTTTTTTTTCTCATCCAATGTAAGTTTTTCTAAAGAAAAAGTTATTCATCTAATAGTTAGATTGTAGGACAACGCCTTCGAATTAAAATTTGGGATAAATCTATTGATATTACAATTGAAAAGCGAATGCATTCGGAGGACTATATAAAGAAACGGTTTACAACTTCAAAGCTATCAGTTTTAGTTTTGTTTGAGACATCATAACTACACAGACCTCATAATGAACACTTTGATCGTAAGTTTTCTTTTTCAAAATTTTGATAATATATAATTGTTTTATAAAGCTTTAACTATTTCTTTTAACTCTATCATCACTTTCAATCGTTTAATACTTTTCTTTTTCGACTTAACCTTAAACTTAACAATATCTCTATAATTATGATTATGAATGTTAAAGCGATTAAAATTGAAGCTAACATTGAAATTTTCTTTATCCAAATCTGTGCATAATAGCATTGATAAGTTTTTATTTTATATGCATAAATCAATTATAATTATGCGAAATAAGAGCATTGTTATTATCTTAACCTCAATCAAAACCATAGTTAATTCAATTAAATATACTGTAATATTGATTATTTGCAAATTGTGAAAAAAATTAATTTTTTCCGTGATTACCGAAACAGGTTTTATCCGCATTGATCGCAGCTGTGAGCGCTGGTGGTCTCTTGGCTCCAGCCGTATCCACCTATGGATTGGGATTGGGATTGGGATTGGCTGCACCAGCAATCTCGTCTGTCAGTTATTCGACTAGACAAATACATCCCGCGCCAGTCGCAGTGAGCCATGCTGTTGCCGCACCAATTGGTTTGGCCGCGCCATACGGTTTGGCTGCACCTTACGGTTTGGCTGCACCATACGGTTTGGCTGCTCCCGCACTTGTCGGTGCTCCATTAGCCGCATCAGTCGTATCTCATGGTGTCGCTGCCCCGGTTGGTTTGGCCGCACCACTTGGTTTGGCCGCACCACTTGGTTTGGCCTCACCACTTGGTTTAGCAGCACCATACGGTTTGGCAGCACCATACGGTTTGGCAGGTCATGGTCTTTTGGGCGGTAGAGTGTTGGCTGCACCAGGAGTTGTCGCAGCACCAGGTCTTTTGGCTGGCGGTTACCTCGGAGGCAAAGGTCTTCTTATCAAAAAATAGTCTATTAGTCTTGCATTAGTCTAATCATTGATATTAATACTGGTATTTCAATTGCTCTTTCAAAATGATTTATTTTCTAAATTTATTTTTGGATTTCTCGCAAATATGCAAAAATCGATTGATTGTAATGTTATTTTTGATCTGAAATTTTAAGTAATGAAATTCAATCAAATAAAGATCATTCGCACAAAAGTCTATTTCTTTAAACTTATTTTTAATTTAATTAAATTTAAACTAAATATTTAAAAAGTTATTAATATTGTTATTAACGCAGAAAGTTATTTAGCATTTAGGAAAAGATTTCTTTGTTATAGATTTTTGTTTAATGTTTAAGTTGAATGATTCTTATTTTAAGAAAAAATTATAAACTTTACATTTTTATTGCCTTTATTATGATGTTATGATAGAGAGTATGATTTGAGGGGAAAATATTTTTCCTTTTGTTAAAAAATCTATTTTATTAGTGATAGTCTACTAAAGTGACTAAAATAATCAGATAATTGGCTCTTATTCTAACCACAGCCGTAACTAGGGGTGGGCACAGGAAGCTATAGCTCCCAAAGATTTTTGAACATTTAAGTGTAAATCTGTAGAAATTTTAAAAAATTGTCATATCGTGGATATCTTGGATTTTTCCTGTGTATAGCCCCCAAACCTAAAATCCTCGTTACGGCACTGATTCTAACTTATAATTAGAGGGTCGAGGAATCGGCGTAAGAAAAGCAGAAATTTTGGAGGTTTTATTCGGCGTAAGCTAAAACCCATTTTTTACAAGTTCGGTCGTACATTTCGGCGTTTACATAACAAGAGTAAAGACATAAACAAAAGTAAGTTATGTATTTAAAAAATAGTTAACTTAAAGTCTTAATATTCACTTAACGATTCTTTAGCACTGCTTTTTCTTTTAATGTAACCATTTTTCCCATATTAACAGATAAGGGCACTGCAGTTAAAGTTAATATTTATTAATTTCAAAACTAGAAAATTGAAGCACATGTCTCTTTATTGAAAAATATTAAAAATTGACAAATATCAGACATGTTATCAGTTATATTCGGCGTAACAGAGACTTAAGTAGAGTCTAAATTTTTCAAATCGATGATAATATTCGGGGTATTCGACGTAAATTAGCCTTACGTCGATTTCTCGACCTTCTACTTATAATTTGAAGCGGTTTCATGTTTGCAGTCATCAATATTTATCAACAGTTTGAATGATTGATTCATTCAATCAAATGAACTGAATAATTAAAACTTTTTAAATGGTGCAAAACATTATTTAAGTACAGTATATAATTATTATTTATTTTAATGAAAACTTTTATTCATTTAAGGCAATAAAATATTGATCCGATTCATAAAAACGAAACAAATCGTAGTCTAATAAGAAAGTCTTATTTCTATTTAACATTTAAAATTTTATTTAAAACTCATAAATCAATTAAATAATAGCCGAATATATAATGATTAAAACATCATTGAATTTTGAACAATATTAATCAAAATAAGATATTTAATTCTCAAATAAAAAATTTAATTTTTTACAAATAATTAAAAATTTTCTATAAAATCACACGAAAGCTGATTAATTTTATAATTAAAAGTTGAGTATTTGTTAAACTATTCAGTTAAATAGTTTCGTAAATCTTCTATTCATTAAAATATTTAAATATTTAATATCCTTTTCCTCCATAACCACCACCTAAACCAAGTCCGAGACCGGCACCTCCTAAAGCGAGTCCACCACCTAAACCATGACCTCCTAAACCGCCATCAGCCAAACCAAGTCCTCCTAAACCAATAGCGCCGGCGCCCAAACCTGCACCATAACCTGCACCATAACCAGCACCAGCCAAACCAAGTCCACCCAAACCTGCACCATAACCAGCACCAGCCAAACCAAGTCCACCCAAACCTGCACCATAACCAGCACCATAACCAGCACCACCTA
>JAQGCH010002776.1:0-11906 GCA_034699485.1 Nanhermannia elegantula
TGCGTCTAACAATCAATCGTAAAGCAATATTTTATAGATAGTAAAAATTATATTTAATCATTTTTATAAAAGTGTTACAGACATAATAACATTTTAGCTTTGGCTAAAATGATCAGATTTCTCTATTAAATTATAAAGTAAATTACTGTATTATCTTAAATTTGTACAATACTACCTATGGTTTAAATGCTACGATTTTCAAATGCAATAAATTAGTTCGATATCGACTATAATAAGTTATTAATAAATATTATTTATAAGCATAAAATAATTTTAAAATCAAATTGTACTGAAGTAATAAATTTATTAAGTATTTAAATTCTACATAAATAATAAAAAGATTTTAAATTATTATAATAAATATCCAGATATATCAAAAGATTTATTAAAAATTAGTTCTTTCTTTAGTAAAATCTATAATAAATATACGTTCCTATTATTGCAAATACTACAATAGAAACCCCTACAATAGCTCCCAAATACCATCCCCAATAATTAGGTTCATCTTCTTTGAAATCACAACCTTTTGTCTGACTATTATAGATATAAATGTCAGAACAGTTACATTTGCTATTAACGCATTTGGGCATTAACATGTCACAGTCCAAACCACCAAAACAGCTATCTTTTAGTATACATTGCTTTGAATAAGATATACTCGATTGCCTTTCTTTATATCCGTCTTCACAAATGCATTTCTCTGTTTTAGTAAAATTAATAAAATCTAGATATAGTTTAATAGAAATTTATTTAGTTTTAGCCTAATTATTAATTTTACATTTGTTTTAAATAGATTTTTCTCAAACTATATTATTAAATGTGATTTCCCAGAATTTATTAGTGTTAAAAATAATCATTCATTTATGAACACAAAACTTGCAAACTTTTTTAATTAAAAAAAAGATGTTTACGGATCTCGGCTATAGGTAGGATTTTACCTCCTGTATGGCACAAAATTTTTAGAATGCTTTTATGATAAAACAATAAAATTTTTAAATGTTTATCAAATTCAATTATAACTCTTCTGATTATAAAAATAATCTGTTGTTAAATAATTTATAAAGATAAATGTGACGGTCATATTAGAGCATAGATATTAAGTGTATAATCTTACAAAATAAATATATTATTTATTCATTAATCTACTGAAAGATGAATAAATCAAATAATTTTATATCTTATTTATTGGTTTAAACTAAAAGCTAAACTATTGGAAAAGTAAAAAATGATTGGTTTAATACAAGTGAAATGTGGTTAAATAAAAACTGAAAAGGATTAAAATGAATGCTTTTTAGGGTATTAATAGTAAAGTAAAATAGTTCAAAAATATGTATTGTATAAGTTTCTAATATCAATTTTCAATTAACATTCAACATTTTATATTAGGCATTGTCTATTAATTATGTAACACAAGAGGGGAGGGAAGGGTCTGAGGCAAACGTAACACATATGAGGAGTTACATGAGGAGGGAAAGGGTATAAACAAAAGTGTTACGTAACGTTATTTACTTATCGTTTTAAGAAAATTCCATTGTTTTATGATTTAAAATGATTTAATAGAGAAACAGCAGTAAATAAAAATGTTACGAACACATATTAGGGGTAGTGGTCAAATCATTGTGTTACCAATGCATTACATGGGCGAGTTAGATGTCAAAATATCCCAGTTTTACGTTACGTAATTAATGGACGATACCTTAAGGGATAAGCTTCATTAAAATTTGAATTTAAATTTTTTTATAAGATTTTTTCACTAAAAATACTATTATCAGTTACAGTATATGAAATATGAATAGGATTTTGTACTAAAAGATAATGAAAAAGTTTATCATTTTTTATTTGATCGAATTGTAATTTACATACAAAATAAGTTATTTACATGATTTACAGTACCTTCTGTTAAATCACAAATCTTGTTCCCGTATTCTCTACAATCATAATGATTCTTACAATAATGGACATCAACACATTTTGATAAATTAGAGTACCATTTAATACTAGAAGTCGGTAAACATTGGCATTTATTTTCTTTGCAATACAAACTCTCTAATACATCGTTATATGATTTGCACTGTTTATCATTATCACAATAATCACCAAATGACCTATTATTTGGTTGAAGTGAAGCTTCAAATTGAAGTTTATATCCAATAATCAATTGTAACATAAATAAAAAATTTATAACAAACGAAAAAATATAATTAACTTTAATGTTCATTTTGGTTATGGGAATAATATTTTTTAAATAAAATATTTTTGAATAATCTTCAGAAACTTATACTAAACTTTACTGTATTTATACGATAAAACATCAGTAAAACATAATCTTCATTACAATTAAATCAAATGCTCCTGTAGTTGAGTTAATTACTAAAAGTAGCTTTTTATGAAATAATATGATAGCGAAGCGAATCAATGAGCGGTATTTTCATGTTATTGATGAAAGTAATGATAATTTTCAATATCATACAGTAATACCTTGTATTTAACACAATATTCAATCTCTAGAAACCATTGCTACACGGATACAGCTTATCAGTTGTTAGTTAATATTTGTAATAAAAATGTAGCTTAAAAGATTATTTACAATAAGGTGTGCATTTCATAACTGTCAGAAAATTGAAAAGCATTTTAAAATATTAAAGATAATATAAATGATATCTTGTCATATATCAAATTAAAGCCTATTTATCTCACTTTTTAACGCTAATACTCAATTAATTAATTATTAATTAGTTTCAAAGATTTCATAGAAACTAAACGGCCCAACAACGAAAAAGGTCTGCAACTTTTATGCACTAAAAATATTATAAAGGTTCTCGTGAGGTTCCCGAACATCAACCTAAACATGTAATATATCGTTGGGTTCTATTCGATGAAACGCGTCGATTGATACTATACTCTACCCCATAGTGACCATTTCTGACCAATTCCCGACGGATTGTCCAATTGCCGAAAACATTAAGTTATACAAGAATATCGCCTGTCGGTCAATCTATCCCAAGTAAACTAACCATTATTTGTTGTGAATTAACAATAGTATTAGTTTTATTCGGTTAAGTTGGTCGATACGCGCGTGGTAACGAACTTGGCTGTGTATTCACTTTGTTTGGCTAGAATATGAAAATATGCAAAAATGACATTATTATTCCTTTTGGGATTTGATTAGAAGTGGCCATGAAATGATCGTGTATGGTTTTATTGAAATCAGATCATTGAAACGAATAAAACGAGGTATAACACTTTGAGGTGTAGGGTGGGAAACCCTCCGAAAACTCTTATTTCAAATTTACAGGTTGTCCAATTAGAGGTCTCTGAACAAAAGTATAAATATCTTGAAATCGGATTAATCATTTTCAATTAATTAATTTCAATTAAGTCACTAATAAATATTTAATTTATGATAAAGTTTTCAAATTAAGGTAAATTGTATTTCAAAAGTTATAATTAATTAAATTCTCTGACAGTTATGAAATGCAAACGTTAGAACTATACAAACGCTTTAAATCTATTCTAAAATTTTTTATTTGCTTGAAAATTATTTTTGTCACTAAGAATCAAAAGTCGTAATGATATCTAAGCAACTGTTTTCTGACAATTATGTAAAAACCCTAAATTGATTTTACTGTTCTGATTTAAGTGCTAATATTTGTGACAAAATATGTTATTTAAAAATTTTAGCGATGCAACAAATTAAATGTACCAAAAGGTTAATAATCAATTAAATGTATACAAAAGGTCTGGTGGAGGTTACAGAATGTTTACTGCCCTAAACACTCAAAAATTTTGATGATTTTGAATGAACTAATTTTTTTAACAAATTACAAAACAAACATTGATATTGACAAAGAAAATAAACATAACTTTTATTTTCCACAATACAGCTCAAAAGCTTTTGTAAATAAAAAGCACGTTTAATATGAAATAGAAATTAAAAGATAGCATTCTTATAATTATTCCTTACTTTAATCACATTTGATGATTGACAAAATATTTTATAAGTTTGAAGTTTAAATTCTCATTTAAACGCACATTTAATTAATTTTTTTTATAGAATAAGCAAAATTAAATGAAATGATTTAATAGTGTTTCACATATCATTTTATTAATTTATTGATAAACAGAATGTCAAATAAATCATAAATAATTTTTTAGTTTTATTTAAAAAACTAATATCTAAAAGTATTAGTTTCCGCATAAGGAGGAGGGGGTGCTGGATATAGTTGAGGCTGACCATAGGTTTGTGCATAATTTCTATTATTGCTTATGAAGACAGTTCCGGGATTTGCTGCTCTTCTGCGACAAATGCAATAAACAGTTGATATAACAATAATAACGGGTATAATCATCAAAAACCATAAATAGTAAGCCCATGAACTTGAATATTCGTAATCATATTCACATACATTATTGAAAGAGTTGTATGTATATCCGACCCAACAATCGCATTTACTATTTATATTGCATCTGTATTTCGGAGATGAACAGTCAAAGTCAGAATTGCAAAAATCATCTTTTTTGCATATCTCAGAACCTTGAACTTCTTTATAGCCATCTTCGCAAACACATTTTCCTTTAGTAGCATTCAAATTAAACTTTGAATTAATTTTCTTATTAAATAAACTTAAGTTATATCTAAAGGTGTGAAAATAGTATATAATAATGATCTAAACTTTTGTATGCATACGAATAATTGAAAAAGCGCTTATTTGTCAGACTTTATAAATCAATATTTAAGGGTTTGTAAATATAATATATTTAATTAAATATTCAGCCCATAAAAAATATTTTTATGTTTTTTATGTATAAAAATAAATAATCTTAAATGCGTTTTAAATATAAATACTGATTATAAACGAATTAAAGCTATTTCGGGTATAATTGATGGTAAATCCGAAAATGGATGAGAATTAAATTTATCCCCTGAGGAAATAGCATTATTTAAATACGCGCCTATAACTAGCTGTGATGTTGAACGAAGTTTTTCTGCATATTAACATATTTTAAGCGATAGATGCTTAAAGATAACTGAAGCAAATTTTAAATATTAATTAATACTTAATTGCATCGCAGCTTTCAATACTTAAACTCAATAAATGTACCAAAAAATTCATTGAAAATAAATAAATATTTAAGCAAATATTTGACCCTTTTTGTAAATATAATATAAAATATTTGAGGCGTAATAAATAAATATATTTCACACCTTTAGTTATATTTAATAGTTTAGAAATTGATTTATTCACAGCTAAGTAATGAGCACTAGCACTGCAAATAGTAGAAAGTATTCATTTAATTTAATTCTGTTATCTAAATAATGGAAACAGGGAGTCATGATAGCTCAGTAGAAAGGCTCAATATCGAAGGGTAGTGAGTTTGAACCCCGGACACTGCACTTCTCTGACTGCGATGTGCCACATGTCCATTGTTTTTAAATAGTCCCTTGGTCAGTAGCTTTAACCCATGCCGACACGGGGTTGTCAAAACATTCTAACTCTGGGCAAAATTAAGACCTTTTATAAGGCTGAAGAAAATATTATGTTATTCCACTAAATAATGTCAATAACCAAATACACAATTTCAGGAATCTTAAGATTTCGTAAAAAAAGTTGACTGAAAAAGTTATTTACTATTTATGTGATCTAGGTAATACTGCATAATCTTCAAAGCATTAATAATATATATTAAGATTTTTAAGATATAATTTTTATAGGGATGGATGAAAAGTATCTGGAATGAACCACTTCTAGTGTTTTGATTTTCATTTAAGGTATATCAATTCATTCTATGTCCTTTCAAACCCTTGATACCCGAATATCAAAATTTTCAATAGAACGGCTGAATTTTAGTGAATTTTTAAAAATATCAAGTAAGGAAAATTTAATGCGACTGAAATGGGACACAAATCTGTATAATTTTTTGAAAGCCTTCTAAGAGGTGCGCAATTAAGAAAATTTGTGACAAGTTTGGAGATATATTGAATGATTATTTTATTTAGTCTTCAAATTTTTTGATGCGTTTGGTGTGGGTTAGATAGGTAAATGAAAATTATGGTTACCTTACTCAATTTTAAAAAACAAAATAAGGTTGGTGGTAACCTATATATGTTCAAATATTCTTTAATAATCGAAGATTTAAAAAAAATTAAATTGATTGGATTACACCGTGTAATTTTCATAATATGAATTTTTTGTGTTCAAAAACCGTGAAATTGTCGATATTTTTATGGTTCACATACAAATTGAAAAATTCACTAAAATTGAGCGGATTTATTGAAAATTTTGATATTCTCATCTTAAGGGTTTGGAAGGACATAGAATCAATTCATGTACCTTAAATGAAAATCAAAACACTAAAAGTGGTTCATTCCGGATACTTTTCATTATATTTCAAAAGAATAGTGTAATAAATAATATATTACCCAAACCGATAATTGAATCGCAATGTCTATTGTAAAATAAATTATTACAATCATAATCATGTCTGCACTCTTTCAAACATTTATTTTTATTATAATCCCAAACATATTTTAAATTGCATTGACATTGATAGGTAGTAGTATTGCAATACATATTTGTACGACTTAACTCTCCGCATTCATTATAACTATTTGTATAACATGAAGAATGATAATAAATATAATCACTGGTTTTTTGTTTAACTGGTTTCGTGTTATTTATTAAAATTTCGTTACCATTCGAGAGTTTTAATAGAAAAACATTTAAAATAAGTAAAACAAAAAAATTTTGATTAAACTCCATTTTAGTTTGATTGCACTTTTTTACGGATATAAAATCAATTCTATGACACAGTTAGATGACTATATACCTCATGTCAATGTATATCTCATCTCATTCTTCTGTTTCTAAGTCTAAGAGTGTTATCTATTTAGTTACCAGTATTTGATAAGTCTTAGTTACTAATAGTTATCGATTTCACCTCTATATTAAATTCAAACATTATTAATAAAACTACAGGTATTTTTGGTAAAATGTTAGGAAAATTTTAATATATATTTATATAATTCGATACTATAATTGAGCTTAGATTTATTAATAAGTTAATTTAGAAAAAAATTGAATTAGATATGTTAAATTGAAGATATAACAGATAAATTTTCTTTTGATGTGAAAGGTGCATAAGTTTCTTTTTTATCTTGTTGACAATCATTTCTGATAAGCTCATTAAGTTCATTTTGAAATTAATTTTGTTCTTTTGATAGAGCTATCTATTAGGGTTGCCACATTTCTACACAAACGAAACTGGAGGAAAAAATCAAAGGGGAAACAACACTACATTTTTCACAAATAGGCTAAATTCTAGAGAATTTTTTAAAAATCTGGAGTAATATTAATGAAGAGATGGCTCTTTTATTCGATAAATCCAATGAATGTAAAAGTTGATTACATTAAAACTGCTTTAAAAGTGCTTTAAACCAGATTTTCAGCCTTTTCATGTTTGTATATGACAAATAATCTGTTAAAGATTCTCATAAATAAAATATTTTTATTATTAAACTGAGGTTCTAAGAAATTTTATTTGAAAAAAGTGCCAAAATCTGGAGAAATGCTCTCCAGATGCACTATAGCTCTGGAGACTCCAGATGAAATATGGAGATCTGGAAACCCTTCTATCTTTATGTTGCTTAATGAAAATAAGTTTAATTTATGTTGATATCTCACTTAATTGAAGAGCACTTATAAGTTTTTCCTAATAGATAGAAGAGAACTCATTATTCGTAGGGCAGTAAAAATTGTCAGTTTTTTAATAACAGTGATACAGAAATTTTTTAATTATCGCGCTGTCATAACTATTATGGATTTTAACAAAATATAAGATAACTTTCGATGTATTAAAAATGATTTACTTCTTTCTTTGAAATAATAAACAACTGAGGCATATAATCTTTACTATTTTGAACCTTTCATTTTGTCATATTTGTAATCAAGTTCAATAATTCATCAAAAGAAATCTTAACATAAAACAGAAGTGATTTCAAAATGAATAGCAGTGACTTTAAAGTTTTAAGAGTAGATATTATAATAAAACTAGATTTATTAATTATCACAACTTTGGTAAATCACTATCTGTGATATAAGCTTATTATCAGACACGAAAGTTATTATTATAAAGTGAACAATTGTTTCGGCACCTCATCTGCATGCCTTCATCACTTATGAACTAGATTTGAATGAGTTCAATATTCAAATTGATCTTTTCCACTGATTCTGAATCAAACTGAAACTGATTCAAACTCATACATTTGCTTCACTGGAGGAAATCGAAACAGGAACTTGAGATTAGGTTTTATTGTATTTCCTTTTATAATGTAAACATAGAGTTCAGTAAATTTTTGTGGCTGAGCTGTATCCTTATTAAAATCTAGGAATAAAATAAAAAACGAATTCTGAAAACAGTACTTTGAATTATATATAGACATTTAAATATATTTTTATATAGTGTAACAGAACGGGTCATATCATAAGTCCTAATAATTAACAGTTAAGTAAGTTTTAAACTAAACATAAGTTGTGATATTCCCTAACCCTGCCCGAAACCTAAGTAAACCATAGTTGTGACCAGTAGCGAAACCAGAAAATTTTGAGTGGGGGCACAAATATAAGCAAGTATTTGATAATTTTAAAATTTCTTAACCGTTGTATTTCTTGAGTGAATTGTAGTGTGTTTTACAGTTTGTAGAAAAATAAAAGTCTTTATTTAAATAATTTTATGTAAATAAAGCTCAAAAAATACAATTCAATAAAGTTTTTATGAAATTAATTAAATTTTAATTTGAGTTGGGGGCCTGTGTACCCTCGGGCCCTATGCTTGCTTCGCAACTGGTTATGACTAAAGAGTAATGGTCACTTCCCCCCCCCCCCCCTCCTACGGGTACCCATAGCGAGTTATATATCACTAGAAAGATCTCACCGAGTACTACAACTTTTCATCTTGGACTAACTTGATTTAACCCCGGAATAATGCACCAGAGGGAGAAAAAGCCACCATTGAAAATATATTATGTAGTTCTGTATGTATTTATATATAATGTATTTTCAATGGTGAATTCTTAGCCCTTTGGTGCCTTGCTCCAGCGTCGGATCGAGTTGGCCCAAGATGAAAATTTGTAATACTCGATGAGACCTTTCCATTGATATATGATTCACAATGTGTACCCTTAGGGGGGAGGGGGTTTCTATGGGCTTTGGCCATTACTCTTAACTCATGATTATTAAGTGTAATATCATATACCGAAGAACATAAGTGTCTATGCTTTGTGTCTATTTTTAATCAACATTTTTTACAATTTAAAAGTGTAAAATCATTTTTTATAACTTTAAAAACTGAAATAAAACTTTAAATAAAACTAAAATTAATTCAAAAATTTCGAAATAAAAATGTCTAATATAAATACAGTTTCTGAAAATACTAAGTCGCAGTTTTAAGAAAGATCTATACTTTCATGTAAAACATTAAAATGAGTCCAATATAATAAAATTAGTCAATACCAGAGTTATTATAAGGTATGGATCTCAGGCGGGTATATGTCTGTCAAAGAAAACGTCAGAAATAGGCAAAATTGCAGGACGTTGCACAACTTTGTTTCTATAATAAAATTAAAGCTTACCTATGCGTCTTCGAGTCCCTAAAAATTATGTCTACCAGAACTGTAAGTTTCAGAACTTGATGAAATTTGGTAAACTTACTAAATCGAATGTGCTGATTTCGAATATCGACATTATACGTGCCCCATCGAAACTTTACCCCCTAAAAGGGGTGGAAACCCGATTATTTTGGTGAATAAGGGATACTAGCTTAGACTGGCTTCCCGGAATCCTACCCCAAAGTGTGATACATCGTTTGATTCAGCTTATCGGGTGGAGTAATAACATTCCATAATTGTCCACATCGAAGCCGAAACTGGCCACTTCTGGCCAAATTCCGAATGGAGTACGTTAAGTAGTCATAAAAATAGCAAATATTAACTAACAAATCATAGTGAAACATATTTTAACCATTTTAAAATATAATGAAATACATTTCTTATTAAAACCAATATTATTATCTTTATATTTGCCTAAACTCTGACCAAAAAGACTTCTAAAATATGTGATTCTTTTACCACACTTTATAGGGTGAATGTAATTGGATCCTAAATAGTCGTAATAAAATGTATGCTTTACTATGATACTGTTATGGAAATTTAAATATAATTTATCAATAATTTTGGTTTGAAGAGTAGTAACGACAAAATCTTTCTTAAGATGATCCGACCTCAGGGTATATTTTTAGCTTGGCAATAATGAAAGATGATTCTCAATGGCGTCCAAAAAGTGCAATATATTATCTATGATAAATGGGCTAAATAACAATAATATTACATTATTCTTTCGAGGTAATTGATCCGAAGAATATATTATAAACATCGATGGATTTTTACCAAATTTATTAATGCAAATGATGAGCGTATGAGTGTATAAAGGAGCGGAGGAACGACCCGCAACTATTTTTTGTGATATAACTTACGTTCTATTCATAAGTGAATTACTGCAGAGGATAGTGGAAACTCTGCCCAACGGTGCTCAGCCTATAATTAAATAAGTGAAAGTTTCTTCAATGTAATGATTGCTGTTAAGCATCATCGAGTTACTAAGCTGTGTCCATAATTGTAAAGTTGTAAAGCTCTGGTGAGCTCTAATTAAGCTGTAATATTGTCTCAGAAGTTGTTTAAATAAAAACTGTTTTACAGGTCAAGTCTTTGGTGAATTATTTATTTCTATCGGGATAGAGGACGAGAAGTTGTAGACTAAGCTGTAGTTCGTACCAGATCTGAGGTATACGCATGAGGAGTAGGAAGTTTTCGAGGCCAGACGAAAACTTGGTTGAATAAGACGGTACCTGCAGTTTCCGTCCATCCATAGGATCTGGTTGTTACATAAATCACAGCAATATAATGAAACAGATCCGCTCGTTTGTCATTTTTTAGTAAAAATGATATTTTAATTTAATTAAGAATTTACTGATCATATTCAGAGAAAATATTTAATTACATACATTTAATTATAAGGTGATTTGTAGCAAAAATATTTCTGTACTATTTAATACCTAAACATACAATTTAAATCACTTTCAAAGTGAAGAGAGTTTCAAAAATCTATAAAAGTTATTATTGTTACTTTTGTATTTTTAAGGCTATTTCATAGTAATATAAAATGGATTGCATACGGATTGTATTTGTATATTGCACTTAATTTCACTATAAATGGCACAATCAAAATAACAGTTATATTCGTATATCACTTATCTGAAGAGCACTTATAAGACTTTTTCTAATAGATAACTGAGAACTAGATGTATGGAACAGCAATAAAAGTAGTCAGCTTTTTAAGTACATAACACTTATTTTCACAATGATTAGCATAAAAACATAAAATGTAGATTTATAGTTAGTTCCTTACATCTATAAACGTCAATCAATTATTATAAAAAAATTGAACAGCCATCTAGTCTTTTGTATGCATTTTTTTCACAAAGTCGCATTAATCCATTTCTTAAGCCTTATCAATTTATAAGGTAAATCCATACAAAGCTTGCCAATAAAAATTTTATAATTCTGATCAATACATTCGAAATGATTTGAAAAATAAATGAACAAATGAGCAAATGGACAAATGAACATGTCTATTTTTGTTTGATCAGAAATCTTTTAACATTATTACTGCAGTGCATTAAACTTAAAAATTCATTTGACTATAGTTTACGAATTACTATGAAATTACTTTATAATTAAAATTCATAATCCTATGTATTCCTATGTATTGTGAGATACTGTGAGATATTGTAATCACTATAATTCATAGGCTTCTTGGACTCCGCAGATTTAAATGACCGTTTTCAACATGTTT
>JAQGCH010002777.1:0-11905 GCA_034699485.1 Nanhermannia elegantula
TCTCATTGGTTACAAATGGGCAGCAAATAAATGGTTTCATGAATGGGGGCAGGAATTTAGGAAACCGTGTGGTCTAAACATTAATGAAATCAATTTAATTCAAAAAACTTAAAGTATAACAGTTTTTATTTTATGCGATACAAAAGAACATTTCTTTTATTTTAAAAAATAGTAAATGTTGGCCTTCAATAAGTTTAATTATTGTACTAATAAATAATTTTTACACTTTTAGGATTCAGTTAGGATTTAACTAAGAATATCTATAATCGACTTTTTTATAATTAATTTGTTTAAACTCATACTTGTATTGATTGCTAAACGGCTGCATAACTTCAACAAAACTAAAGTCTTTGATATCCGATTGATATGTGTTATAATTTTTTCAAAATTCAACACTAAATGCCTGTGCATTTTTTGCTCATATTTAATAATATTTTTTTAATTATAAATATAATTCCAAAAATAAGATTACAAGAAAAATATCATAATATTAAAATATATTAAAACTTTACTGATAGACAAATCTTCATTAATTTTATTCATAAAATTCAATTTTTGTAAAATCTAAATCACAAAGAATTTTGTTCAAAATTTATTTTACTAAAACTAAATTTTTCGCTATAATATAGTGTCTGTCATGAAAAATAAAAATATTTAACGTAAAAAATTATACGATTGAATGCTGTGATTATAATATAATTTTGCTTGAAAAGGAAGAAAAAGTAGTTGTATCACATTCTAATCCTTAAACAGGTAAATTAGAAGACGCAATAGGTAGTTTTTGTTTAATTGCTCCAGTTGAAGTACCATTATTAATTAATAGTTGACTTAGAGAATCAGGTAAATTTGATGTGCTTGTGGCTAATGTTATAGCAGGTGTGCCTGTGGCTGATGGTATAGCAGGTGTGCCTGTGGCTGACTGTTGAGTCGGAGCTAATGGTATTGCAGGTGTGGGTGTGGTTGATGGCTGAGTCAGAGCTGATTGTATAGCAGGTGTGGCGGATGGTTGAGTCGGATCTGATGGTATGGCAGGTGTGGGTGTGGCTGACGATTGAGTCGGATCTGATGGTATAGCAGGTGTGGGTGTGGCGGATGGTTGAGTCGGATCTGATGGTACAGCAGGCGTGGGTGTGGCGGATGGTTGAGTGGGATCTGATGGTATAGTAGGTGTGGGTGTGGCTGACGATTGAGTCGGATCTGATGGTATAGCAGGTGTGGGTGTGGCGGATGGTTGAGTCGGAGCTGATTGTATAGCAGGTGTGGGTGTGGCGGATGGTTGTGTCGGAGCTGATTGTATAGCAGGTGTGGGTGTGGCTGACGATTGAGTCGGATCTGATGGTGTGGCAGGTGTGGGTGTGGCGGATGGTTGAGTCGGAGCTGATTGTATAGCAGGTGTGGGTGTGGCTGACGATTGAGTCGGATCTGATGGTGTAGCAGGTGTGGGTGTGGCGGATGGTTGAGTCGAAGCTGATTGTATAGCAGGTGTGGGTGTGGCGGATGGTTGAATCGGATCTGATGGTACAGCAGGTCTGCTTGTGGCTGACTGTTGAGTCGGAGCTGATGGTACAGCAGGTGTGGGTGTGGTTGATGGTTGAGTCAGAGGTGGTGGTATAGTAGGTGTGCCTGTGGTTGACGATTGAGTTGGATCTGATGGTATAGCAGGTGTGACTGTGGGCTTAATCAAACTTCCAGAAATTGTTGGCTTCAAAAGTTGATTAAGAGCGTCCGGTAATGCGATTGCACCACCAGCTGTTGGTCTATTTGGTATTGAAGGTAATCCATTTATAGTATTACCTGTTTGAATTGGAGACGCAGGTATACCAGCTGGTAATGGGAAATTTGGGATACCAGGTAAGGCAGGTATTGAAGGCATTAGTGGTAAGCTTGGAATTCCAGGAAAAGCAGGTATTGAAGGCATTGGTGGTAAGCTTGGAATTCCAGGAAAAGCAGGTATTGAAGGCATTGGTGGTAAGCTTGAAATTCCAGGAAAAGCAGGTATAAAGATACCTGGAGGTAAACCTGGCATTCCTGATAAAGCAGGTATTACTGGACTTGGACCTGGAATTGCCGGCAACGAAGGCAAAGCCGGTGGTAGCGGTGGTAGCGGTGGTAGTGGTGTACTTGGAAGTGCTGGCAAAGGAGGCAAATTAATCGATGGTAAAGCAGCAAAACCAGGCGCTGGCTTTACGACTGTATCACTCAGTAAGCCATTAAAAAGTTTAGAATTAAATTTTATTTCTTGAGGCTTACTATTTAACAAACATAATAAGCTGAATACACGAATAATTATAAATATCATCGATACATATTTTATACTCATTTTGTATTTATGTTTAAAAAAACTCTCAACAAATTTTGAATTTATTATACGTATTATACGAGTATAAAGTGCTGTCCTTATATACTGGAGGACTTCTGTTTCTGTCTCAGAGTAATTCTGTGCACTTTTTTGAGAGAGAAAAACCTGTTTAGCTCTGTTGCATGCGTTTTGCAACATCAAAATAACTTAAACAGAAAAGTTTAAGCAAAGATAAAGAGTTAGTGAAATAGCGGTAAAACAACATTTTCCCCAAAAATAAGTTACTCTGAGGCAAAAGCAGAAGTCCTCCAGTATACTACCTTAATATTGAATAAAATCATGTTAACAGACATTCTGCGCAGGTTTGAGCTGTAAGGAAGCAAATTTAATTTTTCTAAATATTTCAAATTAATTTATTTAAAACGTGTTTAAAATTAAAAAATCGTTTTAAAATGATAAATATTGAAAAAGTTGCATTAAGTATAATATAAAAGCATTTAGACATAGATTATGAAAAACTTATTAATTTACCCTATTATAATTTTTAGCTCATATTATGCAACAATGGGAGCTTATTATTAAAAAGTTTGAAACAATAAAAAAATATGTATTACTTTTTGAATTGAGGATTTATGATCCAAATAATGTCCGACAGATGCAAATTAGAGTAAATTTAGAGTAAATTTTTGCGCCGCTACAGGTGTATTATTTATTATTGACTTCTATTGGCGCACTCAAGCATCATCTACTGGCGAAACAAAAATATTTCCAAAATTTGTAAAAAATACTCCCCTGAGATCGTCGAAATTTCGCATTACTGTTTACACTATATCCTAATATAATTTGGAGATTTTTTGCTTTCGCCCTTAAATGGCGCTTAAGTGTACCCATAATAGCCATTCTTAAATAATTCATCTTTAGCGCCGCTAATATTTATTCAACCAAAATTCGAATGACACGAAAGAAATCTCCCATTATTCCTCTTTATATGAAAAATATTTCATCTATATATATTAATTAGTTTTTGAAAAATGATAATTTAAATTGGTTGTGTCCTTTTTGTTACACACGGTATTTTTTATTATGAACTTATTTTTCACAAAATATTTTTTAAATTTAAAGTTATAGCATTATTTTTAATAGTCTGTAAGTCAGGCCAAAGTCAATCAGTAATGGTGAGTCAGGTCCCGGTATTATCTGGCTCAGTGGTTTACAAACCTTTTTTTTACTCGCGGACCGCTTGCATTCAGATAATCAGTGGTTCTCATAGTGGTTAGTTTAAAACTTTTAACTCTGAGGACCGGTAGCGTAGTTTGTGAACCTATGGTCTGGATAACCCCAAAAATCAAAAAATTATTTTAGTATAATCTTAATTAAAATATACCTGTACTTTAATTTCATGACAATAAATTGGACATTAAAACAATGCCATCTAAATCTTAATTTAAAATGACCTACAAGTTAACTGTTTTTCTTTTATTTAAGGTTTAAATACATTAAATAAGGTTTCAATTATAAAATATAACATTATAAACTAAAAAACTATGAAAACATTATTAACTATCACAGTTAGGTGAAGTGCAAATGCAAAGCTGGAGCATGAACTGAGCTGAACTTGTCCAAGCTCAAGCTAAAAACTCGGGTATTTCATTGTAAGCTCAAGCTCAGTATGATGTTAAAGAAACTAAGCTCAAGCTAATGTTCGAAACCCATTTCTATAGGACTTTCTCGCAACCAAAATTTCTCTTCAAAAATATAGAAATTTTCTATTTTTTAGGTTCCAAATTAATGAAATTCTTGCACTCTTATAGATAATATTAGATAATTAGCAGTACAAGAGTTTATATGCTTTTGTCTGACTCCTCCTCCTCTCTCTCTCTCTCTCTCTCTCTCTCTCTCTCTCTCTCTCTCTTCAGTGCATACGTATCGTGTGTCCAATAATTCTTTGTATGTATATGAGTGGTAAAAATAAAATAAATTTCCAAAATTCAACATACTTTTTAAAGTCAAAACAATTTTTAAAATTTGATATATTTTCAAATTAGGCATTTTTAAAATTATTTGAATTTGAACGTTTTATAAGGTTCAAGTGTTGTATTACTAAAATGGTAAATATTTTAAAACGAAAATAGAAATATTTGTGTTTAATTCAAATCATGTTATCTGCTTTTCTTATAAACGGTTTTAAGAAAACACTTTTAGAAAATGCATGATATATACGCACAAACAATTACTGGACACTCAATACTTAGTGAATTCTGTCTCTGGACATCCCATAGAGAGAAAATTCTCATCTAGCGTTGCCAACAGTACCGGAATGACCCCTGTGTCCGGCAGAATAAAGTGATCTTTCTATGGATGTTCCGGAATAGAGTATATGACATTTTTAGAGAATTGATTTTAGAGTTTAGATTTATCTATTTTATGATATGAAAAATATGATAAAATGTTAAACGTGAAGGATTTACTTTATAATTATAAACTATATTCTTGCAGTACTTTTTAAAATATTATTTCTGGCTAAGAAACTGTAAAAATACTTTCAAATTGATTTTAAACCCTAGACAATTAGAATCAGTCCTAACAATAATTAATAAATAATGCATATGGCAAATGATGGAACCCTCATTATATGCCTTCATTAAAGTCCTGTGATATTCATGTCCCGGAAAAATTTGATAAATATGATAAAAAGTCAAGGAATCACACACAAAAGAGTTGGCAACGCTATTCTCTTCAAAACAAAATTTCTAGAAATTTTTGAACACTAACTCTTCCCTTATAACTAAAACCATTTTATAAACTTTGAACTGATATTTTTAAAAATGGAAGAATTTTGAGTTTAACTTTTGAATTATAAAGAATTTATATTCATTCTTAAGCAGTGCAAATGAGTTCACATTTGACCTAGAAGAAAGATAATCACACTTTGTATCTGTACATTACCTTATATCCAATATAATATAAGAGTATCTCCTGTTTCCTTAGTATATCATTAATTGCCATTATAAATTTAATAACTAATTACTTAATATAACATCTAATCTTTAATTCAGTTCAAATAAACATTCAAATGATTTATATAAATTTGTTTTAATTTTGTTATATCTGATGAACGATTTTAAAACTCTAATTTGAAACGCTTTAAATAATTTAATAGTTATTTTATAAATGAAACATAATAAACTTACTGAATATTGTAATGATCAGGCAGTAAACATGTAAATATCTTCAAAAAAATAAGATATTTAAAAAATTGATTTTATTGCATAAGCTCGAAGCTCAAGCTAAAGCTCACACAAAGTGAGCTAATGCTCATTACACTCCAAAGTACATTTCGTCTTTTATTTTTTACACAACACAACACACCTCATTTAGATATATTTCATTCTCATTTAATTAAGTTTTTGTAAACCTAATAAAACGTTTTGATATCAGCTTTAATGATGTAAAACATATGTCTATTTTTCTACATTTTAGTTAAACGATATTATTTTGAAGACTCAAATGTTAAATTTTAAGAAACTTCTTTAGTATTGTTTTGCAAAATTTATTATTATAATAAACCCCTTACCCTTTGTTCAGTATTTCTAATTTTAAATAAATTAAAACTTTTACAGTATTAGGAATGTCTCTCAAATGAATATTTATATAATTAAAATTGAGATTATTATTTTATTTATCAAATATTATAAAATATATAATTTTTTATAACAGGTAATTAATTTACAAAAAGATATAAAATATAACAAATGCAAAGTGAAATTTAATATGGCATACTGAATTAGAGACACGAAATTAAAATATTCATTATTACTAACAATTGTACAACACCTGCATAACAATCAATTTTACTTTGTTTAACAAACATATTTTTTATTATCAATTTAATGAATTGAATAAGGCTCAATTGCATTTTATATTTCTATCTTCTCTCTCATAGAAAATTCTCTCAAATTTAATTTAACAATGAAATCATTTTTCAAATTATTGATTGGCTATAATTATTTTATTTTTATTTTTCCATTAATATCAAGTGAATTATTCACAGCTTCAGTGCATTTAAAGAAATTGCTGAAAACCGAGAAACAAGTGGTTCGCTTTTTAGAACAATATCTATCTTCCGAAGAAGAAATACTATCAAAATTGAAAACATTAAGAGAACATTATTCCCAAACCTATTTACTAAACAGTAAAGATATTGACAATTATTTGGCGAATCCAATAAATGCTTATTTATTGGTTAAACGATTGACTACAGATTGGAATCAAATCGAGACTTTAATATATAGAGAAAGAAGAGAATCAGTTGATTTCTTAAAGAGCACTGAAATTTTTCCCTCAGCTGAAGACTTATCAGGTATCAAATTTTCAAATTTTCAAATGTGTTTATGCAGTTTTATTAGTGTAATATAGAATTTTCTTTCATTCAAAGAGTAAATTTTCATATTTTAACTTCTAAACTATTTTTATATTTAAAAAATTATTTTCAATGATAAACACGAGTCCTTTTCCATAATTTATCGAACAGGTTATCATTTTAAGAAACTATTGAATATAAATTTTTAATATAAAAAACTTAAAATATTTTGAAGTTATTTAAAAAATTAAAAATATATTTCATTAATTAAACTTTCGAAGAAATTTAAATTTAATCAATAAGATTTGTACTTTAGGGAGATATAAAAAAGAAACCAAAATCATTTATACCACGAGATAAAAGTTTAACAAATAGTTTAGAGCCTATATTTACAGATATCTAATTTAAATTTAATTAAATAGGAGCGGCTGAAGCACTCATTCGACTTCAAGATACATATAAATTGAACACAACTCTATTGGCTGACGGCATCATAAAAGCTCGTCTTAAGAGTACATCTAAATCAAAAGTACCAGTTTTTAAGTCAGAAAACCCAATAATTATGACATCAAATGACTGCTTTGAAATCGGTAGACAAGCATATTATACAAAGGATTACTATCACACAATTATTTGGATGAAAGAGGCTTTGAACAGATTAGGAAATGGCAATTCTTTTGATGTGAACGAAAAGGTCAATATATTAGAGTATTTAGCATTCGCTACTTATTTAAGAGGCAATATTAGAAAAGCTCTTATGTTAACACATCAAATATTGGAGTTATCCCCTCAACACGCCAATGGTTTGAAGAATGTTCAGCACTTTGAGAATTTGTTATCGCAACAAAATTCGAGTCAAAAAATTGGTTCTGAGAGAGATATAGAAATGGAAGATGAGATCATTGAATCTGTTGAACAGAAATCTTCTTGGGAAGGAATAGATGAAGCTTATGAAGCGCTATGTCGTGGAGAAAAACTGTTGAGCGATAGAATTGAGTCACAGTTATTATGCTTTCATTTAAATACCAGAGAAATACCATATTTGAGATTAACTCGTATAAAAGTTGAAGAATTATATAAAAAGCCTCAGGTTGTAGTATTTCATGATATTCTATCCGACGCTGAGAGCGATTTCTTGACATCTGTGGCTGAGCCAAGGCTTAGGAGAACAACAGTTGTCGAGCCTGAGACTAAATCTTTAACAACTGCTAAATATCGTATTTCAGAAGGCGCTGTTTTTTATCATGATGAACATGAAGTGATCACTAGAGTTGAAAGACGAATCGGTTATGTTACAGGCCTCTCACTTTTGACATCAGAATACATGCATATTGTCAATTATGGTATTGGAGGTCATTATTTGCCACATACAGATCATGCCACTGATGACGACCCACCAAATATATTCGGTATTTAATTTTATTTATTTATTGTGTGATTCCTATCCATATAGTATTGATAGTCTTTATATTTAAAAATAACCAAAAAAATGCAAAAATTTGAAACATAAGAGTATTTGCATAAAGAGAAGTCAATCGAAGATTGTTTAAACTATGAAAACATTAATTATTTATTTCCGTATTTTATTTATTATAATTGAACTTAAGATAGCGGTAACCGAATCGCTACATGGCTTAACTATTTAAGTGATGTTGAGGCGGGTGGTGCCACTGTTTTTCCTCTATTGAATATCACAATTTGGCCCAAGAAGTCTTCGGCTGCCTTTTGGTATAATTTACAAAAATCAGGCAAAGGAATGAGAAATACAATGCACGCCGCCTGTCCTGTTCTGGTGGGCTCTAAATGGGTGATAAATAAGTGGTTTCATGATGTGGGACAAGAATTTAGAAAACCGTGTGGTCTAAAGAATAATGAATATTATTTCATTCAAAAGACTTAAAATACAAAAGAAAACAGTTTTTACTTTAATGCAATTTAGAACAAAATTTAATTTACTTTTAAAAAACAGTTAATTTTGGGCTTTAATAAGTTTAATGATTGCAATTAAGCACAAAATACATAAAATTTTTGGTGAACCCATAAATAGTATTATAGACTTTTAGACATTAATTATCCAAATAAAATGTTTTAAACTTATATACAGTATAGAATTGCTGCATAACTTCAGCAAAGCTTAATATGTGGGATAACTCTTTATTTAAATTCAATTCTAAATGCTATGCTTTTTGTTGCTCATAATTAATAATACTTTTTTAATTATTAAACATTTTGGTTAAGTAAACAATAAAAGAAAATATTTTACTTTTTTAAGTTACTGTACTTTAATTAGTTTGCATTATTCTATAGACCTTTAAGATATATCATTAATATTTTAAAGTCAAATAATTTACAAATTCTATTACAATTGCAAATTTAAACATAAACTTTACATTTAATTAATTAAATCTATAATAAACTTAAATTAGTATTAATCATGATTTAATTTTTACTCAGAATGCTCTTTACAATATTTACTTTTGTGTCCACTACACAAAAATGTTTCCTCTTCGTCATCTAGTTCTCTCAGTAGCTTCCAGAATTGGCAGGAATTGGTCACCGCTCTACCATCTTCATCAACAGTCCCACTAATTATATAAATTTCATTTTTCTCCAATTGTAGACCACAGGCACCGCTATTATTAGCTGTATGAATACGCCAGGGTTCAAAGGCTTTTTCTGATTTACAATTAGGCTTATAAACTCTTAAGAGTTTTATTTCGTAATAGACTTTAGCGTTTGAGTCACATTTTTTTGCTCTCGATATTACTTTAATTTTAATCACAAAATCTGATTCGCAGTAATGAGTCTCTAGTGATCGTTGAGCACATTTACAACAAATAGTCAATGATATAGTGCTGACAAAAATAGCCAGAATTAGAATTTTCATTTTCAATTTTTTAGTTTACAAATTTTAGAACAGCCTAAAGTTTTTATCTGTCTTTATATTTATATAAATAGAATTACGAATGAGACCCAAATAATAAATTCAAAAAATAAGATATGCAGAAAATATTTTTTGAAATATTTCAAAACTATTTTAGCTATAAATCAAGAAACCACTACCTATCAAATTAATTAAATAGTTGAATACGTTGTACATTGTTTTTAAATTCTGATTGTTAGTTAATGAAAAAATGCATTTTATTCATGTAATGAAAATTATTTATAAGCAATTTATAAGAATATTTATAAATATTTATGAATTTTTATCATTTATTTTATAATATTATTTTAAACAATCAGGAGTTTCAACAAAAATTATTTTATAAACATTTGATGATCGCTTGTAAAACATTTTAATAAAACAAAATCGTCGAAAATATTTTCAGGTCAGTGTCAGCAGAAAAATAAACAATTTTTGACATTTGATGCAAAAATTTCAGTATTTCTAACTTTTATCTAAATATTTATACAAAAATTTATTTGTATTTTTACTGCTCTCAGCTCTGACTCTTTCTATAGGTCAAAAATTTTTTTGACTCAGGCTAGTCTCGAATCCAAGACCCTTTAGTAAGCAACCTAACCCGTTGCGCTTTAGGTCAGGACATATTAGAGCTTTAATTATTCTTTTATTTCTTTCCTATACCTGATATACTTTTCTTAAGTCTAGCAATGAATTAATTTGCTTAGAATTGCTTAGAATTGAAAAGACCTATAAATTAGACACCAATTTATTATCTAATGGCATAATACCATTGATTAATAATGAACATCACATTAAAAGAGAAGTTACTTTTAATTCACCTCACTTTCGAATATCAATCACTTCTAATGACTGCTTTGAAATCGGAAGAGAAGCCTATTTTTATGGAAGATTATAATAAAGCAGTTCTTTGGATGGAAGAAGCGTTGAATCGATTAGAGAAAGAAAATACTTCTGAAGTTAATGAAAGTATCAATATTTTAGAGCACTTGCAATTCGCGGCTTTCAAAACAGGGAATATTAGTAAAGCTGTTATGTTTACGAATCAAATCTTAGAGTTATCTCCTCATCAAACACATGCATTATTTAATGCTAAATATTAAGAGAAAGTGTTAGAAAATCAAAAATCTGGTAATAAAAGAGATAATGATAGAAAGGAAAAGAAGTGGAGTGAATCAGAAACTGAAGCTTATGAAGCACTATGTCGTGGAGAGAAACTGTTGAGCTATAGAATTGAGTCACAGTTATTATGTTTTCATTTAAATACCAGTGAAATATCATATTTGAGATTAACTCATATAAAAGTCGAACAATTATATAAAAATCCTCAGATTGTAGTGTTTTATGACATCTTATCTGATAATAAGATCGAAGTCTTTAAATGATTGGCTGAGCCAAACCTTACAAGAGCTAAAGTTGTCGACAGTTCTACTGAAAGGATAAAACTGTTGATAATCGTATTTCTCAATTGGCTATGTTTTCAGACAAAGAGCACGAAGTGATCGGCAGAATCAGAAGACGTATTACTTATGTCACAAGTTTAGAGCTTTCAATAGCAGAACGTCTTCATGTTGTAAACTATGGTATTGGAGGCCATTATACGAAACATTTCGATTATTTTCTTCCTGAATATACATCATTGAGATTAAGTAATTATTCTTTAGTTATAAAACAAATTAATATCTGTTTACACAGTTTGAAAATAAAATGTTTATTATTTTATTATTAGATTCACCGGTGATCGAATCGCTACGTGGCTCAGCTATTTCAATGATGTCGATGCTGGCGGTGCCACTGTCTTCACCTCATTCAATATTACAATTTGGCCGAAGAAGTCTTCTGCAGCCTTTTGGTATAATTTACAAAAATGAGGCGAAAGAGATATTCGTACAAAACACGCCGCCTGTCCTGTCCTGTTCTGTTTGGTTCTAAATGGGTGGCAAATAAATGGATTCGTGAAAGAGAAGTATTTAGAAAACCTTGCGGTCTAAACATTAGTGCAATTAATTTGATTCAAAAAATATAATATATATCTATAATAAAATTATTTTTTATTTCAAATTATTTTGTTATTATGCTTTTATTCAGTATTTTTGATTTAGATTACATTATTTTTATAATTCAATGTGTATGGGGTTTGAGTGTATGCCTCTCTCAACAAAACGTCCGCCACCAGGTTTTGGGCTTTAACTCCCCCTTATTTGTTTACAGATGATAGACTCTTAACCAGTTATAAGTTAGGACACACTTATTATTTGACTCACTTTAAGTTACACGTCTCTCAACAAAAATTCGGCACCCCTGGTATTGGGCTCACTCCCCC
>JAQGCH010002778.1:0-11905 GCA_034699485.1 Nanhermannia elegantula
CATAGGTTTCTATTAGTGAACTGTTAGTTGTGATTAGGGGTTAAGTTTTAGTTGGTGTTTAGCAGGCGTTTAATATTTAACTTATTATTAGTTTTATAACTATTATTACTTTATTACTAAAGTTTTTTACTTTATATAACTTTTTGAGCGTTAATATTGAACTTTAAATAAAGTGGTTTTAGTAAAAGTTGGCTTTTATGTAAAACAACCATAACTTAATGAACTTAACCATAACTTAACCATGACACCATAACCGTAACACCATAACCATATTAAAACTTTGCCACTTGTGACAGCTTAAAATGTTTGCTAAACGTACTCAAGCAGATTAAGCATTATTTTCCTTAAAAGTTTTTCACATCACTTACTCGTTAGACTTAATGAGAATACTGTGATATTCTGTAATAATAATTATCCTATTAATTGCAATACTATCCGTAAATTGATCAAATAGAATCACCAATGTTACAATTCTTAGAACAAAAATTATAATGTTATCAAAAGTAAATATAATAATGATATACTGTTTGATATTACAGTTATGATAAGAATTATACAAATAGTCATTTGAATAACTCACATATTTAGAATCACTGCAGTGATTGCGATAAAGATTTATTAATTATATTAAACTTATTACAATTCCGGTGACATAACTGTTGTATACGTTGAATGAATGATTCGAATTTTTTTAACCGAAACTTAAACTTTAATTGAATGCAACTAAGAGTCAAACAATGATTAAACGTATGTGGTATTGATTAAAGTAAACAATAGATATAATACAATAAACACAATACTAAGGGGCGGTTTCGGATATTTTCAATTAATTCATAATCAGAGTGATTCAATAGTTTTTAGATTCATATATTCTTTGATTATTAAACAAGAATTAGCTTTATTTGAAAATTTGCTGCAAACTCGTGTCCATTTAGAAAACATAATACTAACCACTGTTTAAAAAAAGTTATTTTCATATTTAGAATAAAAATAGATAATAATTCCATTAAATTATTTTCTAAACTTAAAAATGAGTGAAAATTACTCACTTTCTTCACCATCTTTATTGCCATCGATTTATCGTCAAATAAGATGGAGTGGAGGATCTGTTTCATGTGATAATTCTATATATGGTTGTACCACAAGAGCTGAATCATTAGAAGAGAGAGAAAAGCATAAACAGGAGTGTGTATATGACCCAAACGCTATCATCAAATGTGATGAATGTCAGTTACAACTGAGCAGATCAGAGCTTAAGAATCATAACTGTATCAGAGAAATGAGATCTTCAGTCAAAGAATTGAAAAAAATGATGAATCAATTAGAGGAAAAGGTTAACCAGCAATCAATACAACTGAATGATGTTAAACAACATTTGAAAGATTTTGAGTCAACACAACATAAAACAGATTCCGATAAAACGAATGGCTCCACAATAAACTATACTCAGAAAAATGTTTATCATTCAAGTAATTCTGATAATCGGAATCTGTTTCAGTCTCAGTTTCCTCTCCGTCAAAATAAAGGTTAATTTAAACTTTTTATGTGAAAATTATTTCAATATTATCTATACATTTGATTTCAAATTATAGCCATAAGTGAAGAATCCATTAAATCCATAAGAGTTTTACCTACAATTCATACAAAAAATCTAAATTCAAGTAAAAGTTATACAGAAGAAGAAGTTGACTTTGGAATGTATGGATCTCAGAAGTATAAATACTTATCTCAATTAAGTCGTGAGACTAGTATTTCACCTTTGATTAAGTCTGATTCAAAGCAATCATTTGGGTTGGATTTCACCAAAAAAAATAAGCAAAAACTGGTGGAAGTTATCAAACAATCTGATAATATCATTAAAAAATCGCCTGTCGTTAGACTCAGATCTTGGAGTGGAAGAAAGGATGATTCCTAACTTATCAATTAATTGTTTAATAATTATTTTAGAACTGTTTATATTGACAAAAATGCTTTATAGGGATAAAAATTTATTAAAATTAAATTTTCTTAACATAACTGCCAGATAAATACAATACAATCCAATCACTGTTTTCTATTTTTAAATAAAAATTGATCGTTATATCAATTGTAACTTAAATATATTGGTTGGTATTTTCGGTCAGTGACCGAATTTTACCGTATATGACCGCCGAAACTAATATAGTATACTTTGATCCCATTTTTGACTTTTTCAAGTTTCATTAAAAATTAAAATAAATGTTTTTTTTGCATTATATTTTTTGAAAATAATGTGCTGCAAAAAGTTTGACGCAAAATCAATTTTAAACTAATTTTGGGGCGAAAAGTCTTTTCTTAAAATATAAACTTATAAAACAGACAATTTTTTAAGTAACCGAATATGACCTCCGATTTTCTAATTTTGAAATGACCGAAAATACCCACCAGTACTTATATAATAAAAATGAATCAAAATAATCGATTAATATTCATAACTTTATTATAAATTTATTATTCCTTCAAATATAAGGATTGCTTTTCCAACCAATTGAACGCTATCTTTGTTTAATGAACAGTTAAGAAGACCACCTCTTTGTGAGCACTGTTCAGCAATTAACTCATTTCCAATCTTTAGTTTTTCCGTCCAATAAGGTATTAATACGGTGTGAGCTGAACCACAAACTGGATCTTCATTCACACCAATGAAAGGTAAGAAAACTCTGGAAAAGAAGTGCACTTTATGTGTCTCCAGATCTGCTTTTTGAGTAACTATTATGCCATTGGTTACGCCATTTCTATCAGTTTTCACTAAATTATCAAAATTTGGACAAACTTTTAATACATTCATATCATTGGAATCTTTGAGACGAATCAAAATAAACTTCTTTGATAAACATATCTCTTCAACAATTGATGTTTTATCTAATTGAGGTCCTAATGTATAGTCAACAATATTTTGAATCCATTGTTCATTTGAATTAATGTGTTTCGCGGGATGCGATGGCATAACAAGTTTTATCAAATCATTAGAGTTGTCAACCATTGTCTCCAGTTTTACCTGAGATTTTGACTCGAATACTAAATTAGTTGTTTGACTATTATTTTTAATAAGTTTTGCCATAATTAGTGAAGTGGCGACCGACGCGTGTCCGCACAGATCCAATTCTTGAGTTGGTGTAAAAAATCTGATTTTATAGTTGAAGACTAAAGTTTTGTCATCAGTTGCGTTCGGTTCAGATCCTGTTTTATTTGAATCCAATTCTGAATCACTTTTAGACCACTTCTTTGAAACAAAAGCAGTCATACTTTGGTTTACTTCCGCTGCAATTCTTTGCTTTGTTTCATCATTTATATCATCCTTTCATTATTTTAAACAAAATAAATAGAATCAATCATTTTTTAAAATCTAATAGATTTGTTTGGTGTGATTGCAGGGGAATTCAAATCGCAATGAATATCCCTTTTTATTGTGAATTTATTATTATTAAAATTGTTACTAATAAATAGATTTTAAAGTATATTTCTAAGAACTGTCACAACATAACCATAACCTCGTAAAGTCACA
Source organism: Nanhermannia elegantula (assembly GCA_034699485.1). Classification (NCBI taxonomy): domain Eukaryota; kingdom Metazoa; phylum Arthropoda; class Arachnida; order Sarcoptiformes; family Nanhermanniidae; genus Nanhermannia; species Nanhermannia elegantula. The sequence goes on from JAQGCH010002778.1 coordinate 3,524, forward strand.
AAAATCAAATTGATTTTACAAATATTTATAATTTTTATATTAACTCTTTCGTGAGTGCTATTGTCCGCTTTGGAACGCCTGACATATTGTAATTTCTGTATTATAAAAGCAGGCTTTCATGCATTCAAACAAAGCATCATTTCATTTATGATTCTTAATTAATATCAAAAATTTCCTTCACTTCACTAAAACTTGATGCTTGATGGGGGGAGGGGGGAGGGGGTCAGGCGTTTGAGAGCGGACCATAGCATAGCACTTTTGTTTATACTTATTTTATAAGTTTATATATAATTGGGTTTATTTATAAGTTTCATTCAAATCTATTTTAATCAATAATCTTAAGTCACATATTATAATACATTTATAGTTACAATAAAATTATATTCAATTTTGATTCAATTTTAATTAAAAAAACTCTATCTGAACGAAATTCCTATTGAATTATATAATTTATTACAACCTAAACCAGCGGTTCTCAGACTTTTTTGGTCGCGACCCACCTTTTAAGATATTTTTTTGGTAAAATTAGAATTATTCCATAGAACATAATGCTAAACAAAATAGTTTTGCAACTCACCAATTGAGAACTTACGACATAAACTCTAAGCAATACTTACATCACAATCAAGAAGACAAACAGCGGCCGGATTGCCAGTAAAAGGTTTGTCTTTTACAAAGGCGTCGATTTGGTATAACTTGATTTTCATTTTAAAATTGAAATTCTCTTAATTTACTTCAAATACTTAAACGAACAATCTTTTGAAAGTAAAATATTTAATACTGTTTTAGAGATTAAATAAGAGTTCTGAAGGACATTACAATCAATAAGTCATTTGAGTGTTTATCTTTAGTTTTTCAGAAAAACCAATTTTGCGACTTTTCTGACCTTAATTAATCAGTAATTCATATGTATGAATGTGTCAAATACTAGTGTTTACAGGCTCGAGGCTTAAAGTTTTTAGTAAAGCTCAGGCTCATGTTTTACCTCAGGCTCACACTGGCTGAGCCTGAGCTTGAAAATGATATATGGAAGAAAACTGTAAAAGTTTTCAAAGTTTAGTTTCACAGAAATTATTTTATGATATTCTTAAGGAAAATTTGAAATAGTGTTTTGAACATTCATTCAAACTTTTGCATATATTTAAAAGATTTAATGTTCACAATAATACCTAACATTTCTAATTTTGATCAATAAAATGGAATCATTTAAATAAATTATAACTTCAAAACAAGGTGAAGCTCGAGAGTACCACTCAGTTTCATATCATTTTATCAGTCTCACGCTCGCTACCGAGCCTGAAAAGCTCGAGCCATGGAAAACACTATAATGATAAGATGACAAGAATATAATAAGTCAAAAGATATGTGAAAAATATACCGATATTAGCAATGAATGTAAACTTAACATTCATAAAAATAATAAAATTTATGATATTAACTCATGAATTAGTGTCGTGTAACTAATCTAATATATGATAACATTAATAAAGTTGATATCAATTTTTATTTTATGCAGCATAGGCTTCAGCTTCTGCTAATAAAAAAACATATCTTTTATAAGAATCATTCAATTATTAAGAAAGAAAGAATTTGACGAATATATAACTGCAAACAAATCACCGTTTATTTACTTTCATTATTTAATTTTTTTATAAACAGAAAAATTGCATTCATTTTTGGACTCAATTAATCGTTTTTTGTCAAAATGCGTTGAAAAATAAGAAATTACAATATGTTTGAAAAGTGTGCATAAATGTCATGAAAAAGTGTGATAAATGTGTAAAGACATTGATCTATAATTATAATGACAATTATAATGATAATTATTATAATAAGAGCTAAAATACATTATTTAAAAATCAGTTTTGTATAATATGTTTCGCCAATACTTAACTTCTGTATAATTGTTCTGAAATAAACTTTTTTATAATTGAAAAAAATGCGAAACTCTAAATATCAAAACAAAACTGACAAAAGCCTAAGATAGCGCACCGGTTATTCGAAATAGAAGTTTTGGAAAATCATGTAAATAACAATAATTACAATTTTTTTTATAAAAAAATGTATAATTGTTTTACAATAACTAAATTATAATTAAATTTGAATATATAGAGAAAAATTGGATTTACATTAATGTTTTGATTTTGTTTTCACAAAAAATAGTGAAAAATTGTATAGACTATAGACTAGCGTTTATGTGAGCAGAACCTATCTTAAAATCATCAAATACACGTTAATAACATTCATTACTACAATCATTTGCTAAATCAAATACTAAGAATTGGCTATAATTTTAAGATTGGCGCTGTTGGGCATATTCGCTATTATATCCGAACATTTTTTGCAGAAATTTGATATTTTTTCAGTTTTGAAAAATCGAATGAAAGGCAGACAACAATAGAGTATAAGTTAAAACTTATAATTGCATTCGAGCCATACAAACATTTCAGTGCATTTCTAAAAATAGTTTTCATTTGAATCAAATGAGAGCTAAACAATTCGTTTTAAAAATAAGTCTCAAAAGAGTATTTAGAAATATGAATAATTACAACAACTGTTTGATTTTTAGTAATAGTAAACTAGTTTTAGTTGACCGAAACCTATGACTGAGATTACAAACAATTTGATATTTCTAGAATTCAAAATAACAAAAATGTTATGTTATCACTGAGTTTTGGACATAAGCTGTTGTCTTGCAAAATAAGAGTTCAATTTTGGTCAATAAAATCATTTAAAGTCAAACTGTTGCTGTCTTCATATACCAGTACTAGTATTAGTACTGGTATTAGTGTTTCACCTCAAAGAGACAACTCTTTGTCCAAATTATACAGCTATAAACCTAAGTTAAGCATTAATATACTTGTATTTATTTTTATTATGGATAGACTTTATCTCAACATAAAAAGTTTCTCGTATTGAAAAAAGACAAAAACAGTATTACTTTTGAATCTATTTATTGATATACCAGTGCATTATAGATATATTTGATTATATTTATCTGAAAAAGTTCTGTAAAGATAATAAAATTGTATGAATACTAACGAACCTAAGGTGAAACCTAAAATTAGTTTTACTGTATAATAATCAGTTTATTTAATGATAGGTTTGGTAATAAACAGTTTGTCCAGAACTCAGTTACTTTAATTGCTTTTTTTAAAGTTTGATTTCCTATTATTGATAATAATTGGAGAGATTGTATTATAAATAATAAACAGATCACAGTATTGTTTCATTCATTTTTGTGGTTTTCTGTACACTAATTATTTTTTACAATTATTTGAATGGTTGGACTGATTCTCAATGAATGAGTCGAACATTGCTTCAAAATTATGAAGTTTTGCTTATAAAAAAATTTCAACTTTAAACTATTCAGTGATGGCATAATTGAATCACTTTAATGATAGGAAGCATTACATGAAGTAATGCTATTTTAAGTCAAATTATGTTTGTAAATAATTATTAATTTGCAAACTGTCCTCATATGTCATTTGAATTAAACAAATGAAAGTTTTAAATAGATGTCAAATTAAAATCAAACTATTTTTCGTAAGATAATCGTTGACTAATAAAATATTCTGTCAGTCATTTGATAAAAATGAAAATAATAATAAAAATAATACTCTATTATAATAATTTTGTTTAAATTGTAATTATAATTTCAATTAATTGATTGTTAATTAAAACTTCTTTAACATTGAGTTCAAACCTATTAAATATTGTTAATATTGTGCTTTATTTAATGATAAACTAACTTTTTATGCAAGTATTTAAATATTGCTTAATATTAATTCACTTATTTAATTAGTTGGGATTGAGTCTCATCAGGAGTCATAAGAATTGGCAAAATGTCACTGTTTTGTTCATTTATCTTAAATTCATTTTTATTATATTTATTATATCTTTTATTATTGAATATATAAATGGTTTTTACGCTAATGAACTCTAACCAAAGAAATTTGTAATTAACTAGAGATATGATTAAGTGATTAATATAATACTTAATACCAATTAAGTAACACAATCGTAATACAGGTAATACTGCACTCAATTATTCTAAACTGCATTTTGATCACAATTAATGTCTTATTGATCTCTTAATCAGTAATAATTTAAAGTCTATTTAATGATTGATGAGATGAGGGCATGACTGAAATGAGGACAGAAAGCAATATATTGATACAGTATATACATTATTAAACAATTAATAAAATAATTGTTTGTAAATATAGAGTTAGTAAGACTCCAATCAAATAAAAATTGGCACAAAATATGGTTTGAGTTCAAATAAGTCAAAAGTATAGTAATAAAAAATAAAATGAAAAGTAAAAAATATTTCTCAAATTGTTTTCAATAAATTATAGCAGAAAAGGAGTTAAACTAAACGAATAATAAAATTGGCACTCAATTAAAAATGGCGCTATTTTTGAGACAATCACTCAAACACGTCAATGGTCCCCACGAAGTAATTCCATCAGGAGATTAAATGAAGGCACGTCTCCCTCTTTCTGCTTTGAAATGAGTGACTCTTTTCCTACTTGAGAGGTCCGCTCCAAATCAGGAATGCGTAACAATAGTTCACCAAATTTTGAGGGTTGACTCGAATAATGGGTTCGCGTATAGGTTTGCAGCGCTTCTAACACTTGTTTCTGACACGAACGCACTTTATCTGCTTCTTTGAGACCACTGGCATCTGAACATTCAATAATTACATATAATTTATATATAGATTATACAAATACAGTAGTTATACCAGTATTTGCAAAATAAGATTAATACATAAATTACAAAATATTATTTCACCTGAAGTGAGAAGAATTATAACTTTAAGACAACAATACTCGTAGTGATCGAATTCTAATCGCCTTAAATGTTCAGTGAGGTTAAGCATTCTCTCGATAACAGTCCCTAAACCTAATTGTCGTGATTGGCGTAATGTAACTGATTTGCCACTCGATAGCCTTATTTCATTTGGCGTTGATATAGACCTATAACAACAGCTCAATAGTAATAATTCACACCAGGAATTGATTAATAAAGCGATTTGATCGTCAGTCTAATCAAATGATAAATTCATTAAATGAGTAAATAATTAGATAATTAAACCAAATGCTTAAATGCTTAGCAAATGCATTACTTGTATTTCTCTAAACAGTGGCAAACTTTTGCACCACTTAACAATTTTGTACAATCGGTGGTCAGCAATATTGCATAAATCAATATCAGATGACTCTTCACAGATATTAAAGTCTCTCTGAGTTTCTCCATTTCTTCCTTTATTATCTGCGTCTTTGTCTGCGTTGTGCCACAAATGTTCCACTGATAGTATATCTTGAATTAGTTGAGGAACCATTAGCTCTGAAGGTTCATCGCATTCAGTCAGCACTCGATCCATCTCTGGTTCACGCTTTGGTTTGAATGCAGACATTCGAGATTCGTTATTATGAAACATTGGTTGCAATTCATGATTAGACGCCACCGACGTCACCATTTCAGGCAAACGGGTCTCAGCTAATGATTGTGGTGATAAAGTATATGAACATTGATAAGTACTTCGACCGCCACGAGTTCGGTCCTCACGTATTGCTTCCAATTTCATTCCTAATTCATTTAATACATTAATTATTAAAGTTTTTTTAATATTATTGAATTAATTTTAAATATAAAGCGACACAAATATGAATGCCATTCCTTCCCTAACACTATGATAAAGTGAAGTCTAATATCTAATAATCTAATGATTTTGCTAACAATTGTAATTTAATAAATTATAAATATTAGATATATAACGGTATATAACTTACCCATTTTTAAGCATTTATTGAACCGACAGGCGGGACACTTCTTGCGAGTAGATATAGAGACGTGACAATTAGCACCGCGAAGACAAACGTAATTCTTCTTGTTCTGAACCGTGCGCTTAAAAAATCCTTTACATGATTCACATGAAAAGATGCCGTAATGGAAGCCTGAAATACGATCACCACATATAGGACACGGACCTATTCAGAAGATTTAATCCATATTTTTGTAAACTATTAGATATAATGCTTAATCATTTATAAACCTGAAAGTAATTGTTGTCGACTCAGACCAGGACCAGGTGTAGTGCCAGCGATTGCTAAGAAGTGACCGCTAGTCATAGACGACTGACTAAAATCAGTTGGAAGCGAATTATTGGACGATTGCGGACCATATACTTCATCACAGTTATCGCTTGAATGACGACGAGATGGAGACGCAAAGTCTGATGTATTCGACTCATCAGATGCCGAAGAAGCCACTGATGCGGATGAGGCAGCTGTTAGTCAAGAAAAGATTATAATATTTCAAATACATGTATAACTAATTTTGCATAAATGTTGTTCAGTTCAAAAATACAATCATTTTTGTAGAATTGCATATATTTGTACCGATTTGGACCTCATTTTTGAATGATTAACAGTAACGACTGTCCCAAATGTGAAAAATGAGTGAACTGTCCCCACACTTGTGCACTATTAATCTTATTTAAAAACTATTTGCAGTTCATTGCATAGAAATGAAAAGCATTTAATACTCTGTACTGTATTGAGGAGTAATCATAGAGTAATGATTAGTGTTTTTAACTCATCAATAAATGTGATTCTACTGTATATGATATGTGTATTATATCATACATTAATCTGAATATACAATACAGTGTTAAAGCAAACACCAAAATATATTACAAAATCTATAATTTCTAAAAACATGCAATTTATGACTCAAAATAAAATCACAAATTTTGGGAACAATTGCCTGAAGTTTATTAAGTGAGTAAAGCTGAGGTCAGAGCTGAGGTGAGGTCTGTTCGGACAACAGTTACTAATAAACAGTAATTGTCTTTAATTGAAATATATAACTGTTATGCTTGAGCACAACCACAACCATAATTACACCACACACTACTCACTCGTGGATCTGAGTTCGGGCAGCGAATGAGGCGTCACCGGTGATGATGCTTGAGATAGTCGGGAAGAGCTGTCAGAGTTGATGGTATGGTAATCATTGGCTGAAACACACCCACTGTCACGACTGGCCAACAGGTGATGATATGGTGACAATTGCATTGCTCTGCACATAAATCAGTGATTTGTATATGATTTGTATGATTTGTATATTTGTTATATATTATCAATATATTGAATGGCAATCAATACCTATAACTGATGTCTCTTTTGCTTTTACGAAAAGTAATGAAAATGGCGGAGAAAGTGATTTATATGATATTTACTATAAATGAATTAATTCATTGAAAATAAAGTATTATATAAAAGTTTGGTTACAATTATTAGATTTTGTCATTATTCACAATAATTACTTATATTATTACACTATATGTGTATCATTGCAATAGACAAGAGTAGTATCACTATTAATATGGTGACCATTGCTTTCTAAACAGTGCGCATACAGTCAATCAGAGCCCGAGCCTTAGGCCTTAGGTCACTAACTAATTATTTTTAAATTTTTTTTTATTAATAATAAAGTTTTATATCAAATATTTGAAAAGCATTATATTTACTGCCAATTGTAAACATTTAAAAATGTAATTCATTTTAATTATAGATTATAGTGAGTGATGTTCAACACTCGAGCGTTTAGCGATCGGTGACGAGGGTTCAACTCATTATAATTTGTAATAATAGAGAAGAGCTTTTTTAAAGTTATTGATTACCGTTCACGACCAGTGCAGTGATGGCTAGAAATAGGAAATGCTAATGACTATAGACCTACACTTAAATGTTCAAAAATCTACGAGACTCGGGACCCCTCTGTCCACCTCTAGTTAAGGATAATGTTCATCACCTATAATAGTAGTCAACAAATTATTTTTCTTTTATGAAAAAGCAATTGTAAAAGTGCTTTAATAAGAAATGTGTCAAATTACAAATGTTGTCCCATAAGAGCTGAGAATTTATTTAATAATTAGATGACATTATAGAAAAAGTGTTAATCGACTAAATCAATCAATTCTACTCTTATAAGCTTCTGTACAGTATATTGTAGAGTAGGTCTGTGTAAGTCATACGTTTAACTACGAAGAGAAGAGAAAAGCCCATCTTCATCGGCGGTTGCGGTTGGCATTGGCATAACTCAAACTACCCCTTCTCTTCAGTGGCGTAGCTACAAATTTTTGGTTGGAGGCTAAACATAAAAAAATCGAAGATGTAACAATTTTTTAAAATTGTCACAGACCTACACTTAATTTTAGAAAAATCTCTGGGTGCCATAACCCCCTTAGCACCATAAGTAGCTACACCAGTGCTTCTCTTTTAAGTAAGAGACTGAATCTGACTGAGCCTCTGCTCCAGCCTTGTGCCGTGACCTGGATCTCATGATCAACAAAGACTGAACGAGCAG
>JAQGCH010002779.1:0-11904 GCA_034699485.1 Nanhermannia elegantula
CTATGCAATCTATGCAATGCTTGTATGCAATGCTATGCCCAGAACAGTTTTCTGTATTGAGTGCTATATAATGTAAAACACATGCATTTTAACACAGTGTGACAGAGAGACAGAGAGAAAGACTGACAAAGTATCCTTAATAGTATAGATTATTTAAAACGAATGAAGAGTTGCATACCTATTACAAAACATCATAAATAACACTCTATATCTCAGACTTTTTTGGCCGCGGCCCACCTTCTAAGCTATTTTTTGCTAAAATTATTCGATAGAACATAATGCTAAACAAAATCATTTTGCGACCCACCATTTGAGGACCCCCGCTTTATATAACTATTATACTTTTAATACATTTTTGCAAGCTTATATTTTAATGTAACTATTTAAAATATTAAATTTCAGTTTCTTTTATATACAAAGATACTGTAAACTATTTATTTAAAAAGATTAAATTACATTTACTTAGACATATCATATGGCGCTGTTTTACTAGAAAAGGTAAAATTAATTTCGTCGTTTTGGAACTATACTGTCGTATCTTTGATTGAAATAACATTACAGATACCATAGTATAGTTCCAAGGTGACGATTTGAAATTATGGTGAAATATCACGCATAACAGGTGTAACATTTATAAATTATTGCTTTATCTGATAATTTTTATTCTCAGAATAGAAATAAATTTCCATATAAAATTTGTTATGTCAGTCAAAAATCAGCCATAAAATTTAGATTCATAGTTGTTACGAGTTAGTAAATTAAATTTCTTCAACCACGCACCCTCAAGAGTCTAACCCGCACCCGCAGATCTAACCCGGAGCCACCAAACGCGCGGGTGCGGGTTTATTTTGTACACCTCTAGTACATGGTGCCCGCTGAATAACCATTAATTCTAAAGTAGCTTGACAATCTAAAAAGGTTAGGGACCCCTGACCTAGAATGATAAATATTAGATTTACTTTAGTTAGAAATGCAGTCATAACTTATCTGTTTATAAAGTAAATAAATGATTACATTTTTATATAAAAAAAATAAGTAACGAATAAAATTTATTTATATTAATGAATTAAATAAGTATTTATAGCTTTTAATTGTGTCCGTTTAATATATTACTTGGAAGATGATGTACCAAATAATGACACTGTAATTGATCTGGGCTTCATTTTTAATGTTATAATAATTCTTTTAAATATTCATAATAGTGTTAATAGAAATTTCACTTTTAATCTTTAATATAATAAATTATATTTATTTATCTAAAGCTAAAAATTGAATACTTTGTTCGTTCATTTAAGTTATAAATAAGACAAAGAACTATTTGTAACGCAATCATATTTATAGTAATAAGTTGAAGGTTTACAGCTTTATATTATTAATAACTTATTCCTTATGTTAAAGCCATTTTCTATCATTTGCTCGTTGCTGTGATAATCGGTGGCCATATATTTGGCTGAATATCTATTGTTAGATTAGTTGAGTTATTGCCCCAAAGACAGTATCACTAATCGATGTGAGATTAACACATTTATTATAAATGTTTAGGTCCATAATATTTGAGTTTTCTGCTTATAATTTAAAAATATTTTTACATAATTTACAAAAATTTTGTTCATTAATAAATAACGTCTTATACTCAAAAAGAGCACTGTTTAATATTGTAAAGTATTAAACAGTGTTCTTTTTGAGTATAAGAAGTCAAATATTGAATGCTAACTAATATATTCTTCTATGTATACCACATAGAAATGATTTTTTCTTATATTTAATTTTAGCAACATATTCAAAGGCAGCAAAAATTTTCAACAGCAATATACTGTACATCTCAAACATATAATTATATTCAAATTGACATCATTTACATTTATAATAAAATAAGATATTGTTTAACGTTTGATTAAAAAAACTTTTAAGGAAGCAACATTTTGATTTAATAAATAATATTTTCATAATTTACTATACAATAAATAGTCACCATATGATTCGATTAAAATAAACAGTGTTATAGCTTTATTAACTTATTTACTCTTAAAATAAGATATTTTAAACCACAGACAAAATGTTTCTAAATTCAGCTTCTCAATTATTTATCTTGCCTTTTATTGGTCAAATGGTATGCAAATAAATTCATACATGTATATTATTAATTTTTTAATTTATGTTTTCTGTTAAAATTAATTATTCTAAGTATTTGTTCCATATTTTCACAATTTTATGACTGCTTCTGTAGATGTCCTTATCTTTACTCCAGTGATGCTCACTCGCTGTGCTCGTGTTCTGACAAATGATATGGCATTGCATTTTAATTGCTTTTTTACAGGCATTTAAATAAATTTCTTATATCCCACGGGTTAATATTAGTCTTCTAAATTATCTACAAACAGGGCCATATTAATAAATCATTTAACTTTGTTATTAAATCGATAATTTGCATTTATTTTTAAGTTAATTAACTTTAAATTGTGTTTAATTACAGTTTGTGCTTAAATACTTTTATAAAATGTTATAAGGGGGCGCCTGATTAATAACCCTGTCTTTATGTAGATAAGCAACTGGGTGTTCGCAAATTTTTAAATAAGTGCAAGATTAAGTTAATTTCCCATAATACATTTTATTAGTATTTATGTACAATGATGTCAAATAAAAACTGCAAAAATATTGCATAAAATTTATTGAATAAAGATATAAATTAATACAAAATACAGTAGTGCCCCATTATAGTTAACCCCCTTATAGTGAATAGAAATTACCGGTCCCCAGCAATTCACTATAACGGGGTACTACTGTATAATACATTTTATGCAATATTTTGCAGTTCTTATTTGACATCATTGTACAGATATGAGAAAAAAGGCTTGCAATTGAACTTATTATTAATTTTGATAACACTTATCTATATTTGTTTTTGTGAAAAAAGATTAAAAATTTGTTGATCAGACTAGAAAATGAAAAAACGTTTTTGACTAATATTTGAATTGATTTGAATATATTACAAACAAATTATATTAGAAAATACTGAAACATAGAAATAAATTAATATTTAATATAATAATATAAATTTAATATAAACTTTTCTCAGTATTTAATGATTCAATTGCACACTAGTTTAAAAACTCAATTCAATTTAATTTATAATTAAAATCACAAAATAAATGATAATTTGAAGAATAATAATAAATGCTTATTATTGATGTCTTGTAATAACAAAAAGCATGCTTTATATGAGTGATTTAAAGCTCTTGTAAGTTTTTTTAAATTTTATATATCTTTTTATATATCAAGAAATCTAAAAGATTAGAAGTTTTATCAAAATTAATAATAAGTTCAATTGCAAGCCTTTTTCCCATAACTGTACAAATAACTAAAATAACGATGCAATGCTCTTAATTAAAGTAAGTTAAAAAACAAATTTTTGTGCCAAAACCCACAACTAATGCAAAAACACAATAAATAAAATTCAAAGATAACACTTAATCCTACACTTAGTTTTCTGGCAAAGGTTTAAAACATTTCAATCTCAATAATGATATGTGAGCCCTACCTTATTTGCATTTTATTTAAAAAATAAAAATTAGTTTTTTTAAATAGTTGTTAGGCTTTTATTTTTTTGAATAAGAAATGAAATATAACTCTTCTATATTATATTTAATATAAATAGATTTTAATGTATTAATTAAATTGAAAATTTTTCACAAAATATATAGAGCAATATATAGAGCAATTCTGTGGCTCATTAGAGATGGAATTTTGGCAACAGCTCTATTCGTGCAAAAGCGTACAGTTATTAGCCTTCAAAATATTTATATTTAAATAGAGATCATCCGACACTAATGATAAAACACTTGCGTCAAAATTAAATTTAGAGTATATATGCAATGCAATAGTTGTTATTGCAATTTAAACATTTTGGTTAAAGTATTTCTGATCTACAGTTATATAATATTCAAGTGTAGATTATTTAATTTTATAACAATTAATATTAATATTATAATTATATTAAAGAAAATGCTTTATTTTTATAATGATTTTAAAACTAATTATTTTAAGTACTACAGAGATCTTTTAAAAAGCTATTCAAAAATGCTTAGAGATCGCGAAATAAGTGAATATGAATGTTACACTTGTAATACAAAATTTTCATCACAAAGAGAATTATGCTATCATTTGGGAGAACGTGTGTATATATGTCCATTTGGTTGCGGTCAGGCATATGTGCATCTCTGCGAATTCTATTTACACCAGAAAATTTGTATAGGCACAAAAACTACCAACTATTATGGCTATTATGACAACATTTTTAATAAGTAAATATAATTTTCAATTTCATAATTAATACATTTTATAATTTCTTAAGATATAATATATTTAATTATAAAAATTTATAACAAAATGATTAAAAATTTATATCTTAGAATCTTATATCTTTTAGATCTTTAATAACATTAAATCAAAAATTAATTTTATAAATTTTATAAATTAATAGTGATCTTTATTATAATTTTTAAAACGTTTCATTTTTTTCTTAAGATTAATTTATTTTGTGTCATATGCGATAAATTATTCATAAAAAATTACATTAAAATATTACATATTTTAATTTTCGCCTTATTAAGTATTACAAGAGAAGCTAAGATTCTCACAGCTATGCATTTGAGCTTGTAAATAATCTGAGCTTTTTTAAATTGAACGTGAGATTTGGTAACTTTAGCTAAATCTTAGCTTATGCCTTACAAACTTGTGTAGCGTTTTCGGTCAGTACCCAAATTTTATAAGATTTGACCGAAGAAAGTAGAAAAAGTATTTCAGTCAGATAAGAAAGTTGCTGTTGGAATGTGAAATTAAATATTAGTGTGCATATAATTTATACAACACAAGGGATTATGAAAAAATAAAATAGTATACTATGGTTCCTCTTATTATTTTTTCTAGCTTTATGAAAAACTAAAATAATTTTTAAAAATTATGTGGTGAAAATTTTGGGGCGAAACTAATTTTGAATCAAAGTTTAGCGTAAAAACTCTTTTCTTAAAATATAATTTTATATAACCGACTAGTTTTTTAAAATTTTAAAATTAAGTTTTTTATTTAATTGAATATGTCCTGCGATTTTTAAATTTTCATATGACCAAAATAAATTACCTAGATGCAATACACTATTTATTATTTGTAAATCTTTTAATTTTGTTTATTTGCAACTTTTTAAGCATTGACTAAATGGGCTTTTCTTTACTTTATGGTCGAGTAGAGTAAGTTCGCTTTCCTGTATGGCAGATATGTATTGCACTAAAACCAAACCTAAAATTAACTTTATGAAGGGTTAGATTTTAGTGCAATACATATCTGCCTTACAGGGAAGCGAACTTACTCTACTCGGCCATAAAGTAAATAAAAGCCACTAAATGAACCGCAAGACCGAAACCGATAGCGACACTGTTTGCTTCTCTGTATGACATGCATGTATTGATACAATTGGGACCTTAAATTAAGTTTAGTTAAGGTTAGGTTGCAGTGCATTACAGCGATGCAATGTAGTGCAGCCCACACTTTCGCTATTTGTTTCGGTCTTGCAGTTCAGTCCCAACTTTTTAAACTATAAATTGTATTTCAATGATTGCACAAGTCTACAATTTATGCGCATATCAAGAAAGAAGAGAAAATTTGTATAAATTAATCATAACTGTTAATTTTAATTTTATTATATAGCTATTGCGCGTTTAGTTTGAGCGAAGGGGTTGGACTCATGGCTGGATATGATGCTATAAGAGTCCAGCCCCTTCTCTCGAACTTAACGCGGAATAGCTATATTTTTATGATTATTTACAAAATATTAGGGATTATTCATCACAGAGGGCACGAATTCTAGAAGACAGAAGATTTTTACAGCAGCATCAACTCCTGTATTGACAGTAAATGCAGATATTAATATATAGCAAAATTAGTGTTCTTTTAAATTATGTCAAAAAAGATAAGTTATATACAAAATTATGCAATTCTTCCTTTAATTGATAAAGGCACACTTTGAAAAAGTTTAATTAATTATTTTTGCATTGGGTGTATTAGAAGTATAGCAAATATACATTAATTGTGTGATTCAATACACATTTAAATAAAATTGTATTGCCATGGCCATGGCCTCGGCCTCTTATTGAAATAATTAAGAGCAGCAAAGCTGTAAAGTTATTTCAAATCTCACCTAAGTCAAAGTGATGTACATTTAAACTTTTAAATCGTATACCTTTATACTCCGCTGTCATAAAAATGTGCCCAAAATAAATTTTTAAAATGTTCTTAAATGTTTAGAAAATGACAGTTACCTCTTTGTAAATTTGCTTTGTAATAAGAAAAAATGTTTTGATGCTAGCCGTGTAGCTCAAGGAGGGCACTTAGAAATTTGAATTTTTTGCAATTAATGTACATTTATAAGTTCTTTATAATTATAATAAAATTAAATTTTTAGCCCTTGCAAGAAATTATGTAAACCCCCATACATTAGCTTACAATAAATTTATTTCTCTAAATGGAATAAACTGTAAATTTTTTATTAATATCAAATTTTGGAAATGAAAAGCACAAGATTCGGTATTTTCTAATATATAATGTGCGTAACATTTTATTATAGCATATAATAATCTAATAAAAGTATCAGAAATTTTATCAATTTAATAAAAAATAACGTTGATCAAAATAATAGATTATATATGGATTATTTCTGTAATAGCACTTTATAGTAGTGTTGATTCAGTTCCAAATTTCTAATTCCGTTCCCGTTCTCGTTCCGGAACTGATTTAACACTACTTTATAGTGAATGAAAATCATGATATACTTGGTACCCTCTAAAAATAATACTAACATAACTCTTTTAATATTGAAACACCATATAGAAAATACAAGTGTCCGGTCTCCTGAGTTTCACTTAAACGAGGTATTAATTTAATTAATTTCAGTAATTAAATTAGTAATTTGACCGATGAATAGAATTACTTCATTTGATTTATGAATTATTAGATAAATAAAAGGATGATCAGCATTAAAAACATCCAAATAATTAAATTTAATATTGAGAGTATTTTCAAAATAAATAACAACGGCGACGGCGACTTCAGTGCCTTTTTCAGTTACCTCAATGAATACTTTAAAAATTGCCTTGGTGATTTTTAAATTTTTTGACCAACTAATAAGTAAAAAGTTAGCTGCATTTGAAAAAATAGCTAGTTTTCTATGTAAGAATCGCTTCAAATTATATTTAATTTCAGATTTAAATTTTGGTAAATAAACTGTTCCTATAGGTGTCTCTGTCATTGTATTTATCGAATGATTTAAGTTTTCCCAATTCATGGTTGATTTTAACTCTTGTAGGCCATTCATCTTTTTGGGTAAGATTAAAATAAGCCTTAAATATTAGCCAGTATATGGAAGTTCAAGAACGTTTGAATCCAATTCTTTACTAGGGAAACCAGGTCAAATTTATTCTAAAACTGGACATTAGCTGGACAGCATAAAAACAAGAAATATCTCGAAGTTGCAAATTATTCTTAACTTTGTTAATCTATAACAGGTGTTGGAGAAGATAGTTTGTAAATCAAACATTTTATTATCATTTCTAGGAATTTTTAGCCAGAAAACAACCTTAATTCTCAATAAAAATACTTATTTTTTAGTAAAATGTACGAAATATGCACGTGGATTATGCAAGCAAATAAAGGACGATGCATATGTAAAATATGCAATATATGCAAATTATGTGCAAATATGCATTATTCCGCGTCTTACTCATAAATGAAACATTATATTAAACGAGAAATTGATTTGCATAAAATCTTTTAGTAATTTACTTCATGTGATAAAATTATCGATTTATTAGCTTATAAAGCCCGTTATAAACGGGCAAAAAATATTTATATTTTATCCCACGTTATAAAAAAATTAAATCGGCATGACCACTCACTCGTGAACCTATTGGTGGCATGATTATTAAATTGTGGACTTGTTGGTGACTATTTTAGACTATTTTTCAAAAATTATATTTTCGAAAATAGCTTGTTTAAAAAATAAATTTTCAGAAATTATTGTGAATTTTTATAGAAAATGAAAATATCTTTCAAAATATTATATATTAATTTTTTATAATCAAAATATTTTTGATGTAACAATAAAAACTAGCTTTTCTAATGCACATTTGCACTCTGTAATTTACTAAAAAATACTGTTTACTGAAATTTATTGTATACTTAAAAACAAAACATGCTAGGGTGGTCATAGGTCCAGGTTTAAGCGAACTGTCCACCTCTTTTTGGGGTAAAACATTCAAAACCACGTGTTAATGGCAATCTCAAAATAGGCCAAAAAACTTTTTCAATATCATAGTGGCAAAGCCAGCATAAGAGCCGAGACGGCACAGGCCCACACAACTCAAATTAAAAGTTAATTAATTTCATAAAAAGTTTATTGTATTATATTTTTTAAGAGCTTGAATTACATGAAATTATTCTAATAAAACTTTTACGTGTGTATTAACTGTAAAACACACTACAGAGAGATTGAAAAGTACTTGAACATAGGGATTGCATTGAAAAGGCTTATTAATGCCTAACACCTTTTTCAAATGACCACTGATAAAAATATACTAATAAACCTTTTAAATGGGAAAATTTTTTAGATTATCTTTAAACATTAAACATCAAAACCGTAAAACAGGTTTTTAACCGAATTTTATTAAATAAACACTATTTAAGTTTTGAATTCATTTTGAGAGATATACTGTACGTTTTATTTCTATTCAAGTACTTTTCAATCTCTCTGTACAATTCACTAAAGAAATACAATGTCTTAAAAAGTTTCGTATATCCCTATGTTTGCGCCCCCCACTCAAAATTTTCTGGTTTCGCCACTGCTCGTAAGTCACAAGATTTAATCGTATAGATAAGTGATTAAAATATTTTTGAGACAAAAATACTGATAATATTTTGTTCATGGGGTTGGAAAATATTGGGTATGAGTTTGATTTTTTGAAAACGTGTTGGGTTTGGGTGGACATGGGTTTGAAATTTTCAAACTTTTCCTTTACTACTGAATAGCATTTGCAAAAAATCCCCAAATAATTTTTCTTATCAGCTTCTTATACGTGCAGTATTTCGTTATATTTAAAGATAAAATTAATCCATTCACATGACATTGAGTTTCAAAACGCACAGGTGTTAGAAATATATACAAATCTTAAAAACATTTAAATATTTCCTCCAATCAAAGAAAGAGATTTAGATAATGACATATATTAGTAAAATCACATTTAGTTGAGAGTTAACACATTGATTACACCATTTTACTTATTGTGGTTACAAATTAATTATAATACACTATATTTATAATAATAAATAAAAATTTTATAAAATAATGTCTATTAATGAGAATTCAGTGAGTAATTTATGTCTTAATATTATTAATAAAATAAATAAAAGTTTGTTTAAATTATTAGATGTGAAGAAAATACACAAAAATATTAATAAATGTAATCATGAATTAGAAAATTATTATCAGTTTATTAATAATGTGAATGAATGCAAAAAAGTTAATGAACTCAACAATAAAAATATCAATGAATATAATAATAATAAAATTTTTAAAATTTATATTAAACAACACATAAATTGTGTTCAAAAGCACCAAAATAAGAAAAAAGCTGATAAAACATTTGTCTGTGCTTTCCCTCAATGCAAATATAGTGCGAAAACTAATTATGAATTAAAAAGACATGTATTTGTTCACTCACGAGAAAAGGCATTTAAATGTGATTTTAATAATTGTAATAAAAGTTTTAAACAAAAACAAAGTTTAAGTGAACATATATTATCACATTTTGGTGTTAAACTAATGTGTGATTGGCCTCAATGTAAATATGAGACTCATATTAAGAAAAATTTAAAACAACACATTTTGGTTCATTCAATAGAAAAGACGTTTAAATGTGATTTTAATAATTGTGGTAAAAGTTTTAAATGTCAATCATATCTAATTAGACATAAATCAATTCATTTTGGAGTTAAATTCAAGTGTGATTGGCCTCAATGTGGCCGAAATTTCAAACTTAAAGATCATTTAAAAAGACATAAAATTGAGTGTCATTTCAATGAAAAGCAGTATAAATGTGAATACAATGGATGTCATCAAAGATTTAATAGAAAAGAAGGTTTAAAATCTCATTATTCACGCATTCATTTACGTGAAAAGCGATTTAAATGCAGTTTTAATAAATGCAATAAAAAGTTTTCAGATAAGACATCTCTAAGGCATCACATGAATAGACATTTATTTATTAAAAGTCATAAATGTTATTATAATGATTGCGATCAAAGTTTTGTGACATCCGCTGAATTAAAATCTCATATAAATTGTATTCACAAAACTGAAAAGTTATATAAATGTAAAGTAAATAATTGCACAAAACGTTATGGAATTTTGAGCGCTTTGAAGATTCATATGAAAGACCAACACAGAGGTGTTGAACATATTTTAATTGCTATTAAATATTAATTTTCAGCTCATTTACTAATTTGTAAGTTATGAACCTTTTTCAGCACAAAATGAAATAATTCCGTGCAAAGTATGCGATGATAAGTCCTCGGGTGTTAATTACGGGGTTATAACATGTGAAGCCTGTAAGGTATGGATGAATTCAAATATAATTCAATTTTATAAATAAAGTTTATTATATTTATTGATTTATTTAATTTGAGGGCTTTTTTAAGAAAAGTCAATCGAGTGCTGTTAACTATCAGTGCTCTCAACAAAAGAATTGTGTTGTGGACAGAGTTAATAGAAACAGATGTCAATACTGCAGATTACAAAAATGTCTGGCGCTGGGCATGTCTCGAAAGAGTAGCTATTATTTTTAAATTTTAATTTATTTATATTTAATTGACTTATAAGCAGAAAAACATAAAATACTTTAAATTAAATAATAGTGAAAAAAAAGTTTTATTCAGTAATAATTCCTTAAGTTTTTATCATATGAGAGCAATCAATAAATAATTGCATTTAATTTCATAAATTTTTAAAGTATAAAATTTGAGAAAATTGTTAAGAAATAAGCGAAAAATTACTCATTTTATTGTTTATTTGACAAAAACTTAAAGAATTAAACTTTTGTTTAACTATTACTTAGTTTAATATATTTTAAACATATATTGCGTTTCTCTGCCTATTAGTGATCGGAATATAATGTAATGTGTGTTATATTAATTATATTAACAGTCACTGTCGGCCGAGAATCTAAAAAGCAAAGAGAGAATGTGGTGGAAGATGAGGTTCGTTTCCATAGCGACCAATCAGTCCATTCATCGGCATAAACGACAAATGGTGGTCAAACACAGACACTCACCACAGTTTCATCGACTTTTCCGACACAAACATCATCTGAAACATTGCGAGATAGCTATGAAATCGAACAACAGGCGCCCCCCTTAAGCCAACCCGTGCCCTATAACGCTATAAGAAATGGATAAAAGAAATGACACTATTGTTTATACATTTATGTGTTCATTAATTGAGTTTTCACTCAACTAATAATTTACAGTTAAACGAGTGCTCGAAAGAGAAACAAGTGTTTTAAATCTATAATTAAATAACTTTAGCGCAAAAAAGCAATAAGTGTTAGACATTGTGTGTATTTTTTAATTAATATTTTGCATATAATTTTACTCAATAGTAAAATAAAATTTTTACTAATTGTAAAATAATGTTTTACTTATTAAAGATCTTATAGCAGGCAAAGGTTTTTTAATTTTGGGTCAACAGCATAGAGGGCTGAGATGGGGAAGGTGTGGGTGGGATGTAACCCCCCCCCCCAAGGTCCGAAATATTACCTTGGTCCCCCCTTGATTTGTAGACCCCCCATGGATTTTTGCCATGGT
>JAQGCH010002780.1:0-11903 GCA_034699485.1 Nanhermannia elegantula
TGTTGCAAGAAAACCACATTTCGGGAGTACATACATATGGAAAACTAATGGTATTTAACACAATACAATCATTTTTAGTTTAATTTAAATTATAATAAATAAACCCATTGGCCGATAAAATTACTTTAAATCATTTCATTTTTTTGAATCACTATCTAGTAGTAAAAGTCGTTTTTTAATATTAAGGTAACACAAAACAGTCCTCTCTTAGTTAGTCATACTTATGAAAGCATAGATAAGCAATAGCTCCTGTTCTGCTCTGTTTAAATCTAACAATTCTATTTATATCTTTAACACATTTAGTTTAGTCTATTAATTAACTTATGTTCAAATAAAATATTGTTTATCAAAGATAAAAAAAATAATTTCAATTTCTATGCAATGAATTAAAGATTTTATTAAGACATAAAATGCTGTATGAGATTGTATTTATGTAATTTACTCATTTTATATTGTACTGAATGGAAAATATATTGGACAACGTCCTGTACAAACTCTAACTTTTACTTTCATAGAATGAACAAATTTTTGTTACCAATTATTACTTTAGTTTGCTGTGTATTTGATTTAGTTATTTGATATCATAATTTTATTAATATGAATATAATGCTCTTTACTTTACAGTCAATTCTACTAATTATTAATGAGATATTTGTGCAATAATTCAACCAAAAAGGAAAACCTCTTCAGTAACAAGAAGTGCATTGCATTGATTTCTAGAGTTTTATTCAAAGATATCATTAAAGCATAAATTATTAAAAGAAATGCTTCTATTTTTTTGTTTTAGTTATTGGTCTAAATGTCATAATATTTCTTCTGACGCTGACATATAATGCTGAAACGAAAACATTTTAATAAAGTGCACAAAATTTTTTGTATATTCAGTTTCCTCTAGAATTGTTCTATTATTCAATTATTTAAGCTTCAATTAAAGTAAATACTACACAAAAAATTTTGACATATAAACTATTAGATCTTTATTTTATTTCAACTCAGAACTGTATAAGTAGAATACCCTTTTGAAAATCAGCGAAACATTTCATAAAATCTGAGTGGTTGAGACACCAAGTTTGAGAACAAACAGCATTAAAAAACAAATGCAAAAACAAGAAATGTTACATAATTATTCGCCTTATCTCACGAGTGCAAGACTTAAAAGAATATAGCATACATCGAATGGATGCAGTTCTATTCAATTTTTTTTATTTCAAAGTGTTTTTTCGGATCTAACGATTATTTTATTCAATTTTGATACTATAATAGTAGTTATATATTTAATTTTATTGACTACTAAGTGCTAATACTACAAATACAGATATTCAAGTATAACACTCCAGTTAGGGAGATAGGATGGCCCAGAGGAAAGGTGTCGAACTCATGATCGAAGGGTCGTGGGTTCGAGCCCCGGATTCGAAGCTGTTTATTCTGCAATATGTTGGCCACATATTCATTGTTTTATAACAACCCTATGGCCAGACGCGTTCGTCTACACCGACACGGGGTTATTCCTGCAAAAATCTCACTGGTTTTCAACATGGGCTTCAGTGAGATCTCTTCTCATTAGGGAGTTGGCTGAAGAAACACTACAGTTATATTTTGGGTTATAACCTGTCCAGTTTTGTAGTATGCCGTTCGAGTGAAGGACAAGAGGTTCAACCAAACAACAGAATTCTGTTTTGGCTCAAAATATAATCAAAAGACATATTTTCAAGCATTTCAAATATTTAAATGATTAAAAGAATTATTAATGCTTTCGACGAATAAATGAAAAATACGTCAGAAAAGTTCAAGAATCAGAACTCATTCAAAAGAAGAATACAAGTGTTATCCAAATTTATTCAAGGATTTGGATAAAAATCTTAATCTTTAAATTTTATGATTAGGATTAGTTTATACGGTGTAGTCTTCATTGTATAAGCCGATTAAATACAAAAAATCAAACATTTTGAAAACTAGCCATTTCTTAAAATGCTGTTTATTTAAAATTCAAACAATTTAAAAAAAGATATAATTCTTTATTTAATATTTCTTTTTAAATTAAAATTAAATTAAAAAATTAAGAAATTAAAATTTTAGATTGTATGCCATATAATTCTAAATAAAATTGTAATTCAATTTACCAGTTCTTAAAAATAAGAAATTTTCAGAAAAATAAATTCTTGTAAGAAAAGAGTAGTGTTGGAAATAAAATTTTACACTAAATAAAAGGAGACATGATTTATAATATTTGAAAATAAGCTTCATTTTGACTCAAGTCTAAAAGTTGGGATTAAGTTATACTGAGCTCTAATGGAAAAACATTAACTGTTCAATAGTGAAATAGGCAATAGAGTATTGCCAACTCTTCTGTGTGTGATTCCTTCACTTTCAGCATATTTATCAAGTTTTTTCGGAACATTCCGGGACAAAAATGTTAGGAACTTTTAGCAATGCATATAAGGTGGGTTTTATCATCTGCCGTATGTATTATTTATTTGATTATAGTTAGGATTTATTTACTGATTCTAATTGTCTAGGGTTTTAAAATCAATTTAAAAGTTTTTAACAAGTCTCTTATCCAGGAATAATATTTTAAAAAGTACTGCAAGAATATAGTTTATAATTATAAAGTAAATCCTTAATATTTAACATTTAATCATATTTTTCATTTAATTTAATTGATAAATCATAAAAATAATCAATTCTCTAAAAATTTCATATACTCTATTCCGGGACATACATAGAAAGACCCATTCCTTCGGACGGAACACAGAGGTCGATTCCGGTACTGTCCCGGCCATTCCGGTACAGTTGGCAACGCTAGGCAATAGTGAAATGTAACCATAGGCTCAACTTATAGGAAACTGCATCAATACAATGTCTAAATATCTTTACGGTTAAAGCCCAGAAGGAATACAACGAAAAGAAAAGGTATGACACCATTGGGAATGTATGGGCAAGAGAGTAATGTACGAATTGGAAGGCAATGGTAATAACGCTAACGAACCTCACTTTAGTGAAGAATTCAGAGAATAATAATAACATGAATTTCAATATGTCACTGAAGCTAAAGTCAGCCAGACGTGCAGTACTAAATGCTAACCTAATTTTATGGGCGCATAAGTTTTACATGAGTATCAAATAAGATAATGTGATATGTAATACCCAATTACACTTTCAAAGGGATATAGTAAATGTGCCACAATTGTCAAATCCAATCATAGAGTAGGAAAATACTTGTCTCCAATGATTCGTTCAACAAAATAATGCATTTTAAGAGAATGTCATTGAGTGGTCTCAAAGAAATGATTAATTTTTACGTTAGATGCAAAACAGCTTAAAGCAAATAACAAGTATTAAAATATAGAACAAAGTCTCAGAAATAGTATAGGGATTCAAATGATATATTTATACAATGTGAAAGTTAAGCTTTAATACTTCATTCTTCTTAGCAAAGACCGAATGACCAGAGGGTTAACTGTTTGGGGGTCAGACATAAAAAACCGAATATATCAAAATATTTTAGCTACAGTTCTACACTTAAATGTTAAAAAATGTATGGAGACTATAGCCCCTTCCCACATCCGCCCACACCTAACTACGGACTGTTGTGTCCAGGAAAGGGTCAGGCAAAATCTGGCAACCGAAGTCAAACAATAACTTTAATGTTAATTTAAGCAAAGATTTAGTATTAGAGGTTTCAATTCTTTATTAAATAGTAAATTATTTATTCATAATTATGAATAGTATTAGTTTATTCCTAATGTTTTTTACTAACGTTCATTTTTATTGATTTTTGACATCAAACATAGCAATTAAGCAAAGATTGAAAGGTGTGATTACTAACTTATTTTCAATGATCATAATTAGTTTCATTTCCAAAAATGATTAAAATAAACTTAATTAAGTTTAGATTTTTTGCAGTATTTTTAGAATTAATCTAAAAAAACATAGCTCTGGATATAAGATACACAGGGTGTACAAGGAATGCGCAAGATTCCAAACCCAAAAAATTGGAAAATAAAAATTTAAGTCCTTTGGATCTAAGGAAAAAATGAAATTAGATTTAAAACACAAAAATCGCAATACTACAAAGTAACTAATTAAGGACCTTAAGTATCCAAAATTAATTGCAAGGTTTCTTATATGAATATTTGACGCATGTAAATATCAGTTATTAATAATCCGTTAATAATAATATGATGTCAAGTATGCATAGAATAGAAATAAATGCTGAATAATTGATAGCATTCAAGAATAATGAATACAATAATAGGAGTGAAGAAATCAGTTCTTTCTATTATTGACAGAAATAAATCTGATAAATACAAAAAAGAAAGAAAGAAATAGGATTTGAAAAGAACATAAAAATATTGAATTTAGTATTAAGAGAAAAGAAGTAAAGTATAGCTTTCATAACTAGAGTACAGTAAAGTGGAAGTGTAAGGTATGAAAATGCAATTGAGTACAACTTAGAAAGTAATTGCTTAATGCATTAAATCATTCTTTGCATTAATTCAGTTTATCATTTATAATCTTAAAATTTCTTTTCGGCTCATTTTCGATATTTCTTGTTGGGAATAAAATGAGAGTTAAAATAAAATTTTAAAAGAATTCTACGAAATCCCTTAACATTAAGGGCGTAACAGCAAAACTAAACAAAACCGAATACTTTTATTGTATTATTTTGCGATCGAATGTGTTTCTGAATTCCTGACTAAAAGAATGGAAAAGTTTACGATAAAAAATGATCCCAAAGACAATTTTTAGAGAACATTAATCCTTAGCATGAAATAAAACTGTTCTCTCTCTCTCTCTCTCTCTCTCTCTCCCCTCTCCCTTAAAATGATATTTAAAAAATTAAAAACAAATACTGTACTAAAATAAAAAATTGAATGCAAAACTTTATTTTATTATTAAATTAGTTTGAAGTGCCATAACCTTATGATAGTGATCAATATATTTGAAGAATTATTTTTATTAAATAATCAAATATAAAAACTTTTGATTGATGAGAATGACTATATCTTTTGTTCGGAATCAATAAAAGTGTTATTTCAGTAAAAATTATCGTTTTTCTTGTCTCATATCATTACTATAGTCTATTTTTAAATAACTTCAACTTTAATGAAACTTCAGCTAATTGTAGGCGTTATTTAGATATCAAACGAAACATACGATAATAACATACGAACGAAACGATATGTCAAACGGGATAAAAAGTTTGTTAGAATATGCGCTCTTATTATTACTAACCTGTTTGACAGAATGTATTTTCATAGTCAAGTCCGTGACAATCACATATCGCTCCACTATCTGTTGAGATACAGATGCCTGAGTGTTGACACGGATCATGTTGTTCACAGGCATCTGTTTGTCCGATTCGGATTCCGTTATATTCAATGGTTTCCTGTTTCTTAATGAATCCATTTTCATCTGAAGCGTACATTAAATTTCTAATCGAACCTAAACAATGAAAATGAAGCAAAAAATATTTAGTTTATGTATGAATTACTTCAATACAATTGATACAGTAGTACAGTCAGACATAGGAAAAGTATCAAATTTGACTATTTTTAAACTTGGCCGACCTCCACTTCAAACCTACACTTAATCGCCTTTAAATGTTTGGAGACTGTGTCAACTTTTGCCCCTAACTGGTACGGTGCTAATCAATATTTACATATTGAATGCATGCGGATCTTAATTTAATTATTCTATAAATATCATAAACACTCTATTTAATAGAACTGTTGTATTAAAGATTTGATGAGTTCATTGCAATGCGAACTAGAGAACAAACGGACACAACTAGAATCTGTAGCATATGATCCAACTCTAATCAAATGAGAGTTAAAGGGTCCGCCACTTTAGAAGAAATGTGCTTACCTTTGAAATGGGGTTCGAAACAAACAGATGGCAATGATAGCTGATGCAAGTGGTTTAGATATGATGCTGGTATACCACCAATAAAGACGAAGCTATTATTGATGTATGAGCCGAAGTGAAACTCATTTCCGCGCACAACACGATTCTGGTTCTCCTCATCAACCTGTTCATCATGAGAAACAATTTCAAATACTTTAAGTTTATATAAGGGTTCAATTGTAATGAGTATGGGTTTAAAAAATGAAAATATAGACCAATAATTATAACAAAATAAATGAGATTCTGGTAAATAATAAAATAATTGATGGCTATATCTGCTAACATTTTTAAAAGTATTAAATTAAAGATTTGTTTGTCGATGTCATACAACTAAAGGATTGATTAGTAAAGGGATTGATTAGCTTTGGGACTGATTAATGAAAAAAGTAGAGTTCAACTATTGATTGCCTTACTTTAAGTGTTGTGTCGTCATTATTGCGAGATATCTCAGTGTAATGCCATTGGGAATCCGCTAAATTCCTGCCCGCACTCAGTATAGCACTACCAGAACCTAAATTGAATCTCAGCCGAATCACACCATCAATGAGCTTGAGTTCGACGAAGTCACTTATGCCGCCATCATCTGTATAAAGTAGTAGAGAGTTTGGTTCTGTTGTTTTAAACTCGAACGATAGCGTGCCGTTCATTGTTGTGAACCATTTTCTGTATTGGGCGTAAGAATAGGGCGAACCTTCAAGTGTAATGGTTGATGATAATGATGATGTCGATACTGATGATAATGATGACGGAATAATCAGTGATAATATCGCAAAACAATGAATTATTAAACAATAATGAAAGTAATTTATGCGGATATGAATACTATTTTCCAATGAGAAAAACATGCTTTTCGTCCAATACATTGTTTCCTTACAAATGCTCTTCCAATGCATTACTTTCTAACTCTTAACAAGTATTCTTCGAGAGAGAGAGAGAGATCAATACACAGATTGTTTTGGCATTAGTTCACAAACTCTTCGACTATTAATGGATGAGTTATCACTTTGAAGCACACATTGCATTCCATTTCAAGTATTTTAGATTTGTTTCAGACCTGAAAACAAATTGAGATTAATTTTAAATTTTGTCATTTTTATAGTATTAAAACTCAATTACTATTACAGTAATATATCGTTACAGTAAATCTCAGGGACTTATATTTCTCATTCAATTTGAGGAGAATTACTATTGAGATACAATTTAATTAGCAATTAAAACAGTGATTTACTAGATTTGGTATTTATTTATGATGAGGTTATACCTGTTGTTTACATATATATATTTATTCCTTAATTTTATCGTTGAGTAATTTCGGTTCCCGAAGAATCAGAACCGCAACAAGCGGTAGGGAAAAGTGGAGCACCGACTCCACCAGAGGTTTTTAAGAAATAATTGAAGGTTTTTTCATATTATCAAAATTTCAAGTTTCTGGCTTTAATTTACCCAAAAATTATATCGGAGGCGCTCAAAACATAAGCTTATAAAACAAAGCTTCATTTCCAAAATTTTACATCCCTGGCCCGCTTCACTCCAAATCCTGATTAAGGCAATGAAAAGAATAAACTGCTGGAACACTCCCTCTTACGTTCCGAAAAATGAAAAATTGGAAGCTTATTAAACAAAACGCAAAGCGAATGAATGAAAAATTTTTTACTATTATCAAATTGAACTAATGTTTCATTTTAAAAAACTACTCATTAGAAGACTCTTTATTGAAAAGCTTACTTTGTTGCTAAAAGTTGTGTAGTTTTTAAATCTTATTTATTATATAAGATTAAATAATTTAAAAAATGAATGATTTTGAAATATTGATTTTATGTGGGAGAGCTTTCGGAGATCTCAAAAGTTTTTAGATTTTTTAAAATGAGATTGCAAATATTATACTTTATACTAAAAGCATTTTAATTACTATATCAATAATAATTAAAATTGCTTTTTCGAATTTTAGTCATAAATTCTAAATAACTGGTTTGGTATTTCCCGGAAAGTGAAGATTATTTGATATAGTATTTTGATCTTGAAATGAATTGAAATCAAAGACTAACTCGAAATACTTAGTATTCATTATAAAACTAAATGCTACAAAAGATAAAGAGTAGAGTGTTTTATTGCATTCAAATTTGGTATTGGAATTGAGCGCTAACAACATTAGTTATAAAGAATTGCTATTGGCTTTCATATAAGTATACCTAAAGAGGAGAAAATTCGCTTCTTATCTTCCAAACCAGTGAAGCGATGTTAGCAAAGACTCAAATTTATATTTAAAACAACATATCTCCTTATGTAATATCACAGTAGCACTCGAGGCATTGCCATTCAGTTCTACATCAATACAATAAAGCGCTTTAAGTCTTTGACTTACAATTTAGTGGATGAAAGTCTAAGAAAAAAACAAAGAAAATGGGAAAAGTGAAAAGTTGGGCAGATATATGCTTTGGCGCAGCTATTTATTTGATGCCTTTCTTATTACTGTTAGTCGCACTCTTTGGCTAAAGTAGCAGCTGCTCAAGAAATCATACGAATGAACTGCCATCAAGATGATGATGAGCAGCATCGAGACTATGAGACTATCAAACTATCAAATGGTAAGGCTATAAGATCACAGGTTTCAGCTTCACTACCACTTACATGCACTGCATAGCAAAGAAGGGCACCAAAAATATAGGGCTAAGACATTTACATAAACAAGTTTGAAAATCTAATCAATTCTAAATTAAAATAAACGTTCGTATGGTTTATAATAATACTCTACTAATCTGTTAATGAAATTAATGATACGAACGATACAAACGATATGCCAGTATTAGTATTACTACTAAATTCAAATCTACAAATTTTGTTCAATTTTTTCTTATTTAAGTTTATAAGTTAGCAGAAGAATCTGTCATTTTTTTTATTAATTTTATGAAAAAATTGATGTTTTTATTAAAAGATTTTATTATTATTTATATAAAAATAAATTTTTATTCATTAAAATTTCGTTTTTCGTATTTTAAGATTTATCCACATTTTTATTCGGCAATAAATATTATTGTTTTAATTTAAGTTTTCTCTCAATTTAAGGTTTAGTGTTCGCATAATTTAAAAGAAATACTCATTTCTTTTATTATAGTTATTACTTTATTACTGTTATTCTTGAGAAAATAGCACTGAACTAAAGGTTTAATATTTTTTTGAGTTCCAAAACTTGAGACCTTTTAGTGAAACTCGCTTTCGGGGGTAAAAATTTGCCGCAAGTATTGCTTTCGCTAATAAAGAGAAATGAGTTGAAGAGAAATAGTAATAATAGTATTACTATGCTTTAGGTATACATTAAACATACTGTAGATAAGATACTGCAGAGAACTGTACTCGAATACATCCAATCCCTGGACGTTTGAAATTATTTCGAGTCTTTAAATATGTTATCTTTCACTTGATTTTTAGTCTTTATTTTAAGATTAAGTGAATGATAATTAAAGCATAGATTGTTTTGAGATTTTTTGCACGTTTCTTATTATAACGACAAATAAGGGGTTGGAATAATTTTATTCACTATTGAATGACATGAATAATGTCATACACAAAATAACTCTATGTATTGTCATTTATTTGCTTTCTTTACTTCAGATAAAATTCATATGACTTATAAATATCAGGTAAAGTATAGTATAGTATAGTATACCAGATGTGCTCTCATTTAAAGTTAGCAATAAATTAATTCTTGAGCACACTATCACTTGAAGTAATGCTGCGCTCACTTGAATTAAATAAGAAAATAAGATATGATGTAGAAATTGAGACACAAAGAAAAAAGAAAATGAGTCAGAAAATCGATAAACTCAAGCAAAAGCACACACTATTTACAACTGCATTCTGAAGGGGACACTAGTCATGAAATTAAGAATATTTCTATATTTCTATTCATTAAATTTTATAATTAGTGGATAATTATTAAAACTATTTTAATTATTATTAAAGGAGTTGTAATGCAAACTAAATTTGAATCAAATCTTAAATACCTATTAATGAGTTACTTAATTATATAACACGGCGTTAATTATGATGCGACATAACTAATGGTTCAATTTCTATGGCCTTTCTTGTACAGTATCAGTGCTTGCATTCTATTGATTCTATAAGATAGTAATCTAGAGCTTCAATCTTGAATTGATTGAATCAGTCTTTACCTCTATTTTTGCTGACTTTCACAGAAATAAATCTTATGTCGCAAATGAATCTCATTAGCGCTAACTTATTAGTTGTAGACTAAAGGAGAAAAGTTATATACTTTATATATCTTATATTTATTAGCATTCAAATTACTCTAAATTACTCTAAAAATTAATGATAACAAATAAATTAGGATAAATGTTTTTCTAATTATCACATTCTTTAAATACTTTTAAATCAAAACTTCATCTGCAAGTGTTTCATCTTATAATTAATATATGACAGCACATTATTATTATATCGGAATTCATAATTTCAAAATCTGTGCCACTTTAAATCAACAACTTTTTGAGAAGTAAAAAATATTTTGTTTAATTATTTATAAGAAATAGAGACGTTTTATCATCATTTTGAGTACTGGTAATAATTTTAATTAAATAAATTTTGACAAATTCTTATCGTGATTTTGACAATTTTATTAGGAATAGCATCAAAGGGAAGATAAATTTTAAAGTTTTCACAATATATAGCAATCCTCTTATTTTATTAAAATTATAGTTAGCATTAGAACATAGAAAAGAGTAGTAAAAAAGTCAGTCACTTTTAGCTAACTCTTAATTATTTTCAAAATTTGTTGACCAAAATCCGTAAAATAAGTTGACAGACCAGCTACTGCTCTCACTCATCACTACTTTGATAATTTCAATAAATTCGAAAAACAAAACAATATGAATGAATGACACAATTTTTTAAATAAGAGAATAAAACTTAAAATAATAACAGTCCCTAAGAATTAAGAAATTATTCTGCATATAAAATGAGAAAAATTTACATTAAAAGAAGAATAACTTTACGGTGAGTGAAACCTATTTATTGTTCGAAAAACAAAAGCGCATGACTTCTTTATTCAGCACTTAATTAATATAATAATTTATATGCATTATTATTTTGTTTATAAACTTTTCATACTGTGCATAAATAATGAGCTAATTTTATGCATAAATTAAAACGAATGTTTAATAAGCAAAAGAATATTTATCAATTCAATACTTGAACTTAAACAGTACAGACTACAGAAGCATCGTTTGTTTCAACAAAGGTATTAATAATAATTGAAAAGTTGTGAGTAGAGCAGAATGGAGCATGCTAACAAGCTTGAGGTTGGTTAATTCAAATCATTTTATTAATATGAATGCTATTTGTGTAAACTAATAAATGAGTTTTTCTTATCTAATTTAAATTTATATCAATTTTAATTTTCTTATTTTTGGTGGTCATATGGCCAAAAACTTAGGCCCGAACCAGCCCGTAATTTTCTCATCATCAGCCCGGCCCCGTTGAAGTACCGACCCGGACCGAAAATTTAGATAACACAAATGAATGAAACTTGTTTTATATCAATTCAGTTTAATTCCTTTTATTTAGCTATTGCTGAGAACTATTTCTCTCAATTCTAACAATTATTTGAAGTTCAATTAATTTAAATCAAATAAATAAATAATAATAAACAATAATTAACTCTAATAATAAAACACAAAACAATTTGTACAGATAAACTGCACAGCTCACAAACGGAATCAGAAATATTAATTTTTTAAAAACATTATAGTCTTCTAAAATCTTTTTAGAGCACTTCAAAAGTTAATAATACTATTGACTTACAGTTTGCATCGCTTTTCAGTTTATTATTCATACCTTATAATAACTGAAACACTCAACTATCTCCAGCTAATCTGCAGCCCTGTTAAGAGTACTAAAGTATCCTAAGTTGGGCCGCTTAGTCTATGTTAGCCTTGGAAAACTTTTTTGGCATACAGTTAGACTCGAACCCACAGCCAAACTGT
>JAQGCH010002781.1:0-11902 GCA_034699485.1 Nanhermannia elegantula
GTGCAGCATATAAACTAAATAGAAATTATTGTTCACATTATATCACTGTTACAGTACTGAAAAGTATTTAACTTTAACAAAAGACTATCGATTATCAAAATTTTATATTTAAGTTTAGTTTCAATATTCTGTACACTATTATCCATTCAAAAGACTCTCATTTCTAATTTAATTAACAGAATCTGTTTTCAAATTCAAAATAACACTCTCAACAAAATTTTCATTTTATTACTTAATTTATAGTCATAAAAAATGACTTATTTTGTTATAATTATTCATTTATCTAAATATGAGTTTCTCATTATTTTGCATATAATTTATTCGCTTTTCTTTATGAGAAATTTGATATAAACTCTGAAATTATGAACAGCTTTGTCATTCATTTCTCTATAATATGGGAGCTCTTTCTTGATGTTTATCTGCCATTCGCTTATATGAATCGAATCCATGAAAGGATAGTCTGCAGATTCCAATACTGAAATACTGGCCATAATAGAATTTATACTGGCCATACTGGCAATTTATTTGGAAAATTGGTAAAAATTAATTTGTTTATATTTTGATAAAATTATTTATAAAAGCTATTTTAAAAACTTATATGCAATATAGTAAAATTTTATTCTTTCACATTATCATACCCATACTGCACGTACATATAAATCATCATATGCAGGTACGTAACCTCAAGAAAATATACATTTAATTATTAAATTAAACAGAAATTTAATCATTTCTACAGAATATTGTACTCAGCTTAGGTTACAATGTATAAAAGGTTGGGCCTTAGGGCCTCGCAGCTATGTCTAGTCCTAACGTCCGTCACAAGTAGGTTACGTACAACGGGCTCGGTGGCTTGCCCGTCTAGTTTAGATGCATACTAGACGGTTCCCTTTAAAATGGAAATTTTGATGTTTTGTACCAAAAAAATAAACACGAACAAGTATTTTCTGGGTTTAATTGTCATGGTCTAAATTGTCGTTGGGTGGATTTGTCGTGTGACGTGTTATTATATGATATATTTTATATAAGAGTCTATGTTAATATATATTATAGAGCTGCGCAAAGTCTAGACTTGGAGTCTAAAGCTCTAGACTTTAGTCTTCAAGTCTAAAATTTTATTTAAACTTTAGACGTAATGTCTAATAGTTTTAAAATTTTAGAACCAAGAAATTTGTCTGTACAGTGGACCGTTTGCTACATTTCATACATTTAACGCTTGCCCGAGTATGTACACGCTCGGTTGAACATCACTATGAATCTTATTGGTTATGTAAGTTTCAGTTCAAATTTTGAGGTCAATTCCATTTTGAAAAATCTTAGTTTCAGTTTCTAAAACTAAATCAACACTAGTTTATAATACTGTATAACATTAATCCCATCGAAACCATTAACAATTAATAATAAGAAAAAGTAGAAAACTGCGAAAAACTACAAAGGAGTTCAGCGAACCATTCAAACGCATTACTGATATGATATCAAATTAATTATAAAGTTATATTCATTCAAATAATGGGTTCATTAGAGCGTTGACATCAGTTATCTGTGAAGAGTAGACCTGACGATTACTATAACATAACTAACCGATGTTTTTAAAGACAACACATAGTTCTTTATTTTGTTAGTAATTTAAGCTTAACATTAAATCTAATCTTTAGTATACTTTTGTAAAGTATAATATACAACATAAGTCACGAAAGTCTGTGGTGAATAGGGCTGCAATATTTGCGCGTAAAAATCTTTTGATTATAATATTACCGTAATTTAGCAATGTAATATTCATGTACTAAGGGGAGGAGTGGCGCAACGCGCTATGGCTTCGACTCCGGATCGAAGGATCTGAGTTAGAACTCTAGGCTTGGCTATTTTCTCTGCTATATGTTGGCCACATATTCAGTGTTTTTTAAATACCCCTACGGCCCGATGCGTTTGCCCACGCCAACACAGGTTCCACCTATAAAAATCTCACTGGTTTAACAGGGGCTTCAGTGAGATCTCCTCTCATTAGGGAGTTGGCTGAAAAAAACGTTTTTTTTATTCATGTAATTACACTGGTGCAACCCTAGTTGTAAATGATATAAAGTAAAAATGCACTCAAATAATTTTCTGATAAAATTAAAAATTACTAATTAAGGGATTACTAATCGTGAAGGGACTAAAGTGTGTCAAGTCTTTGACGTTTCCACCCTATGGTCGCAAAAGGTATAAACATCGCAAAACATAACCCATTATTCTCACGATAAAAGAACCGCATTCTCGTACAGCATATAAACTAAATAACAGTTATTGTTCGCATTATTACTCTGTTATTCACAGTATTGAAAAGTATTTAACTTTAAGAAAAGACTTTCGATTATGAAAATTTCATATTTAAGTTTAGTATTAATATTTTGTACACTACGAGTGGGTCCCGTTGCTACGCAACTGTTTTTTCTAAAGTTTTAGAGTTTTAAATTGTGTTATTTGTAGGGCCTCTACCTTTAGGTGGTTATTAATTTATAACGTTAGAGATAATATAATATAATTGACCCGAACAAACATTTTCCAATACATAAGGATTCATATCTTTGACATTACTTATGAATATAAAATATAAATAACGTCCGAGATATGAATCCTTATGTATTGGGAAATGTTTGTTCGGATCAATAATATTATATTATCTCTAACGTTATAAATTAATAACCACCTAAGGGAAAGGCCCTAGTCATAATCTCGAAAACAAAAATCTCGAATTTCGCCTTTTTTTAATTTAATTGCACTCAAATTTCTCTCCAATTGATTGAATTATGTATAATAGTTAGTTTAGGTTAGTTAGGGTAGGTTGGGTTAGGTTAGAACATTTTTTTAGTAGATATTTTTTCTTTTCGAGATTTTGACGTTCGAGATTTTTGTTTTCGAGATTATGACATGGAACCCTTTTTGTTGATATTAATGAAGCTGAATAAAAATGGATTCATTAATATTCAGTTGTGATGTGAAGTAATAATATATCAAATCATTTATTAATAGCCATAAACAAAACACGAAAGAAATTCATTGATATCTCTGTAATATATTAAATTTTTTACAGGAAAGCCACTGATTACCGTCCAAATCGGTCACCTAATTTAATACTATTATAACATACTTTTTTCACTTATTTTTTAAGTATAAAGCATTGGTTTAATTATTTAAAGTTTATCTTCAAAACGTCAAAATTAATTTATGAAAAAAAGAGTTTTTATCACTTTAAAGAGCGACAACATATGCACATAAAGTACACACTGTATAGTCATATAAGAATTTCTTGGGTTCAATTGTATGACTTTATGGAGGTTATACTGTACCTGGTTTTTGAACTCAACCATTCAATCACTCGATTTTTATTTCTATAATTTTGAGATAAATCATAGAAAACAATGCGATTATCTGTTAATAAATAGAGAAAAGTATATAAAAATATATATAAAAAAGATGTAAAATATATTTTAAACAAACTTCATATCCACGAAAATAATTTATAATAAAAAGTTCCCAACAATAAAATCCAACTCTTTTCTGACCAATTCTTTCAATAAATGACATTAACTATAATTATAATTAAAGTTAAAGTTTAACTCATGATAACTAACTCATCAAAATTGTTTATAACCTTTATTCGTCTTCTAATAAGACATTTTTCTCCCAATGAAAAACAAATTATTGAATTCAATAAATTGTATGTTTTATTCGCTTCGCAATAGACTGAAGACGAAGTGTAAATAATAGACATAAGAAATGAAGTGATCAGAAAAATTGCAAAACAAATAATAATCTGTAGAAAAAAATTAAATTTTCCGAATTGTAGGGAATATACAAACGATGTTATAATTAATCCCAATGTAATCCAATTCCAGAACAAAAACTTAGACCAATAGTTAATATTGTATTCATATATATCTGAATAAACAGAATTCAATTTTTTCATTGCTGTAAAAAGTTTGTTAGACTTTATCTTAAACTTATTCATGTATTCTGTCTCTAAATTCTTGTTCAAGTCCTTAATCCTTATTCTTAAATAATAACAAATAACATAAAAATAAGTCAATTGCCAGTTAATTATATTTACAGAAAAATAAGTGTAGAGCGATGTAAGAATACTGAACGGTATACCAAAAGTAATAATCTGTTTTAGCGTACAATTAATAAGATATGGTATTATACAGAATAAGATTGTAATTATAGGCAATATTCTCATTGATATGATCTCTGAAATGAAAAATAGTATTTTTATTTTTTTCATCATTTTATTCACTTCTGTCTTATTCTTGAGACCAATACTTTGCGGTGAAACTAAACCCGAAATCATTTCAAATGGTTTAAGATATGAGAGCTTTATATCATTTTTATAATTGTAATAATGAATCACTTGTGAGATAAGCCCTAAAAATGACACCAAAACAGACACAATATTTAAATGTATTCGTAAGCCATAAAAGTGATAAAAATCACCCAAAAATAATAGTAAATTGTGATCAGATATGAATAGATTAATAGTCGAGCGAATAGTTTGCTGTAAATTCATTATAAACACAAACAATGGATAATGAAATTTATGTCTTTTGAGACATCCGTTTGGATGCAGTGATAAACCAATTCTGTATAAGTGAGTGCCGGCATATTTGATGATAACATTGTTGGGCAGAATTTTTTTGGGATCAACACAACTATAGTCTGATCCCATATTTAATCAAATCAAAAGTAAACTAAAGCTTATTTAACTTAAATTAATATTTTTTTAGATTTAAAAACAATTAAAGTATATTTTTGAGGACACACATGAACTTATGCTAACTTTAGTTTATGAAACGGTAAGTTTTCTTAAACTGTTTTACAACTATTATAAAAGCATATAATGACCAATAGCTCTAATAAAGCTTTGAATTATTGATCGTTCCGTATATGTCGAGTAATTGAAGCGTAAAACTAATTTATATTGATATTCATTAAAACTTTAATATATTCATCATTTTTAATGACAATTATTATTAAAATATTTGTTTAAATTTAATGTATTTTTAAATTAGACTTTATTAGCAATAATGTATTTCTTAGTTTATATTAATTTATATGAACTGTGCTCAATGCACTAATGCATTTTTATTTAACTTAAATATACTTAATTTTATTATAACAAATATTGAACTATAGCAATTATAGCATTTATTTTTATTCAATATCTAATTTTGAACAATTATATCTACAGGAGCGCCGTAACCAGGATTTTCTGCTTGGGGGGGGGGGGGGGGCTAAACATAGCAAAACTCCAAAATATAGTAATTTTAAAAAATTGACACAGATCTACACTTAACTTTTTAAAAATCTTTGGAATGGGGGGCTATAGCCCCCTTTGCCCCACAGGTAGTTACGGCAGTGATTTACAGTAAAGATAAAGTAGTATTTGTAGAAGTAAGACTCATGCTGCATTTACATTGGTGCTGCTACACACTAACTCAGTCTGAGTAATAGCAAAGGTTATAATAATTATTACTCGTTGCGAAATTAAGACGATAAAGCGTACTATTATATAAACAAGAATGTGAATTCCGCACGATTTTTTACGATACGGTACGGTACGGAAATGTTAATTAAACCACATAAATGTTATTATAATAAATGCGATAATAGTTTTGGCACATCTACTGAATTAAAGGGACACATCAGACGTAACCACACAATAGAAAAATAAGTAAATGTTAAACTGATGAGCGCAAAAAAATGTTTGCAACTGTGAGTGATATGAAGAGTAATTTGAAGTAAATTCACAGTGAAAACTATTTATTAGAACATAAGGTTATTGAAAAATGTGAAAATTAATTACAATCTATAAAACTATTAATTGATAAAATGTTGCAGTAATTTGTGTACAAAAATAAAACCCTTAGCTTTTCTAATAAAGTGTTTGTTAGCCTTTGTTTGATTTACTCCAATATATTTATTATCATTTTTTTATCAAATTCTATATTAATATGTACAGTATTTGACATAATTGGTTGGCACGGTTTTTGAGGGTTTGCTATACCTTAGCGTTGATGAATTTGCATGAAAATCTTTTTGAATGTAACCTTTGATGGGAGAAATATTTTTGCCTCAGATGTCTCAGCCGTTTACTAACGGACTACCAATGGATACAGGTAAAATGCTCAGAGAAATTGTATCATAATTTTTTCATCCTGATCAATACGAAACAAATTACTCATAAAATCATTAGATAAGTATATTTTTGTTTGACTGAAAAATGATCTGTTCAAAGGTTATAGGACTTCAAACTTGAAAAATTAAGAAATTGATCTGGGTCCAGCCTTTCAACCCCTCAACTTATGGTTTTTAATTTGGTACGAAATGAAAGCTTTTTAAAGATCTTTTAAGGTATCTTCTCTAATTTTGAACAAATTTTATAGTTTTTATTCTATTTAACAAAATATACTTCTTCATATTAAAACTCTTTGTTATAAATAGTGATAAAATCTGATATTAAATTTTAGTACTATGGAAAAATTAATTTTGTTAAATAGTATAAAAACTATCAAATTTGTTCAAAATTAGTTAAATAACAATATAAATGTATTTATAGTCTTACATAAAATTTCATTATTTTTTATCGAATTAAATGTGTAAATAATTTATTTAAATGTAATTTTAATAAAATAGACTTATCTTAAGTATAGCCTGAGTACTAATCATGTATTTTCCCGGAAATCCCGGGATGTTTAGCAATGCTAAATATAATCCTATAATTTTAAAATCATTTTAAATCTACAGAAAATCTATAATTCATGTATTGCATCTCTTTCTCTTTTACATCAAATTCAAACTCTATCGCTCTCTTCAATAATAGGTATACATATGGATTTTTATTCACTTGTGATTTTGTGACACTTTTTAATTCTTGTTTAGCATCAAATTCAACTATTTTCAGAGCATGTCTGTGCTGCAGAATATTCTTACAATCAGGTCTATCAGAGGGATCTTCCTCCATTATCTTATCCCACAAATTAATAATCTTACGATATTGAGGCATTTTTTTCCTAATTTCATTTTTGTAATCAATATCATTTTCATAGCTATAAAAAAGAAAAACTTATGAGCAATACAAATAATATTTTGTAAATGAATAAAAACAGTTAGGCGAGTTCCATTTAGTACGTACGCAAAAAGGGTTCATTTTTAGACCCACTCTCTCCAAATATAATACTGTTTTGTGATCAATTTTTTAATATGTAAGTTATGTATGTAAACCCATCCCCGAATATTGCATACGCTTTTGACTGGCCACCCCATTCCATCTACCATTGCGTACGTAGCTCGCCTTATCGCATCAAAATAAGGAAAAGTAACAAGGGCGCGTGGTCATTTTTTTGCGCCATTATTGCTGTTTCCTTTTGAAATGTACTCATACAAACCTAATCTTATCAATATAGAATAAATCTAATAAAATTCTTCCTATGCTATAAATATCAGCTCTAGTGTCATAATCATGACCATCACGTACTTCAGGTGCCACATAATCCACATCTCCAATATCTGTTGAATGCGCATTATATTTAATTAGTGATTCATCTCCTAATTTTTCTGCAATTCCATGAATAGTCGCTAATCCGTAGTCAGAAATTTTGACAAAGCCAATAATGTCTGGTTTTTCTAACGTCAACAGAATATTTTCTGGTTTTAGGTCTCTATGAATTATCGGTGGATTTTTTACATAAT
Source organism: Nanhermannia elegantula (assembly GCA_034699485.1). Lineage (NCBI taxonomy): Eukaryota > Metazoa > Arthropoda > Arachnida > Sarcoptiformes > Nanhermanniidae > Nanhermannia > Nanhermannia elegantula. Next base: position 7,726 of record JAQGCH010002781.1, read on the forward strand.
GCAAATAATAAACCCCTTCCAATATTTGTACCAATATTTCAACCATCATATTATACCCCAAATGTTTTAAATAACATTCCCCTTTAATATGCAAATTAGGTTCATCATTGATATCCTGTATTAAATTTCTTAAATTTTTTTCACAAAAATCCATTTGAATATAAAGTGTTAGTCTTTCCATTCGGATACCGCTTTCAATGTAATAATTTTGGAGCCAAACTTCATGATACCGTACAACTCTTTTATTAACGAGAGGAAATATATACGACATACGTTCAAGTTCTTTGAGTTGAATTATAAAATCTTCATCATTTTTATTGATAATTATCTTTTTAATAGCATAAATTTTATCATCCATCTTTTGTTTAGCAAGGTAAACCTTTCCAAATCCACCCTTACCTATAAATGTTTCTCCACAAAAATTCTCTTCATAACTACCTTTGAATGTGCAAAAGTCATCCCTTGTCTCCAAAATGGGTGCATCACTTAGACAATAACTTTCTTGGAAATAAAATGCGATAATTTCGTTAAAAGAGTTAAATTTAGTTTCTTTTGGTATATTTATTATTTGTGTATTATCTTCTTCATAAATACCCCAAACATAAAATTTATTTTTTGCTGATTTTGCACAAGAAATAGGCATATATTCAATATTATAATGTGTTGCGATATCAATAAACGTTTCTGTGTGACATATTTTAGTTGGAATTAATCGATTCTCATTATCCCCTGTACCTAATTGACCGTATGTATTCACACCGTACGCATAGATATCTCCATCACTTGACAGAAGTAATTTATAATTAATACTGCAGCTAATTCTTGTGAATTTCATGTTTATTTCAATAATTTTCGGTATTCTTATTAATTCAAAATTAGTTCCTTTAACATCCAGTTCAAAATCAGTATCTTGTCCCCAGTTATACACAGTTCCATTTTTGGTTAAAGCCATTGAACTCGTAAAACCACAAGAAATAGCTATGATTTCCTCTCCATTAAAAGCATTTATATGATAAGGTGTTGATTTATAGGGTATTTTATTTGGCCCATAAAATTCTGAGCTTTCAATCCCTAATTGTCCACTATTATTTTCACCCCATGCATATACATCCCCTTTAGTTGTCAGCGCAAGTGTGTGGTATTGACCACATTTAATATCAATAACATGTTTATCATTAAAAAAATTAATTTTTTGAGGTTTATATATATGATAACGATTGGGATGAAAATTGGGGTCATTTTGTCCAAACCCTAATACACCGCAATTATTATAACCCCAGCTATAAACGTGTCCGTCACTAGTGCGCGCAATTTTAAACACTGACCTTATTTTTATATCAACAACATTTATGCCACACAACTCCTCAACGATTGTTTTCTCTATCAATAATCTTTGCAGTGAAGTGTCATTTGTGTTTACTATCAATGCATTCTTGTTTTGGTTAAAAAATATTTCATTGAATTCATAAAATTGATCACCTTCTTTGGTTACTATTATCATGTATCTAGCTGAAACGAATGATAGTCTTATATTTTCTTTGAAATATTCATTCAATATAAATGAAAATCTTCTATTATTTTGCATTTTAATAACAATCAACTAAAGTGGTATTATATGTGCAATAAATTAAAAAGGTTTGTCAAAGTCCAGTGATCCCTAGGAATGAAATGTAAAATATGATTTAGTAATATAATTATTATAAGTAAATCACGGATGAAAACAAATATTTATTCGGGTTTTTTGCTAAAATGTGTGATGCTTGCTTTTTAATTTTAACATTTGGAGTGCTCTGTCATTATAGCATGAGCTCGAAGCTGGAGCTTATAAGCTCAAAGACAAAAAAAAATCAAAAATAACGCAACCCAAAGCGCGCGATCAGTGGGTCAACACAAATGTGGGTCATTTTTTATTCTGTTTTAAATACTCTTATCCTTTTCTATTGGGGTAAACATACCATTATACTCTTTACGGCGAATATTTTGCTTGCTTATTATCCTCCCTTTGATTAAATAAATGTTGACTATTAAATAATAGTTCACTCATTGCTATATTTTAATGTTAAAAATTATTATACCTGTAGAGTCACAAAATCGCACATTTTTATAATTTAAACATAAAATAAATAAACAGTAATTATATAATAAGTTAATAATAACTCAAATTAGTATTTAATCATCTTTTTATATTATTACTAATATTAGATTTATTAATTATTATTAATAAAAAATTTAACAAAAAATGATTTAAACCTAAACAATGTAAATAATAAGTTGAGTACTAATGAGAGTTAATGCAGTGTCAATTCTAACTTTTTAATAACTGACTATATATAAAATCATAAACATGTGCACAAATAATGTTTGTCAGCAAAACTATTTTCAAATCAAATATTAATAAAAAGTTATTTAAATAAATACATCAATGAATATATTTGTTACATAATTTATGTTTCATTTGAGTGAAAAAGAGGACACTGTCCTATGTTAAAGCTCTCGTTGACACCACACTGATGAGAGTCAGTATTTGTGTAAAAAATAATACACAAAAATGTCTGCAAAACCTGTTTTCACTGTAACTTAAACTCAGTTGAAATAATCATTTAATATCACTAAACATTTGATGTAACGCAAATTTTATTGCCCGAAATAATTACCTTCTTTAAATAAATGCAAGAATCACAAAATAGCATAATATATAACAAAGAAACCGTCTGGGACCGGCATTAACAAGGACCGGGGAGTGAATTAAAGAGGTATTAATAAGGACCACTACATTATTGATTGTTAAAAACATTCATTTGTCAAACAAAAAGTATATAATATGACAAATGAATGTTTTTAACAATTAATAATGTAGTGGTCCTTATTAATACCTCTTTAATTCACTCCCCGGTCCTTGTTAATGCCGGTCCCAGACCGTTCCTTTGTTATATTTACTGCACTAATTAAACTATATATTTATTTCAGTTATATAAATAAAAGTCCACATTTCTGTATACATTATCTCATACATAGCAACAGAACTCATGATTCATTAGTAACTTATGCTTAATGTTTAAGTACCGGTTGTATTATACTGACCTTCGAACGAAGCCATTAATTCCTAGTTATGTAAGCTTATATTTCTAACCAAAACGTTTAGTATGCTTTCGTTACTATTATAAAAGTAATCTTTGCTTCTAAAGGGAAAGTTGTTTATTTAGTCAGTCAGTCAGTCATTCTGTAACGCGTTCACATTTAAATTATAGTTAGGAGAGCTTCACATCTGCGCAATTCGAGTATTATAAACATTTTAAACATATATTACTTATCCAAAAAGAAGAGATACAAGATGGCGTTGTTTAGAGGTCGATATTTATAATTTACTGTCGCTATAGTGACAAAATAATATAGACCTCAGTAATGCACTTCATAACACTATAACGGTATACAATTACTTTAATTATTTTTAATTATATTTCTTTCTTTTTAATGATATATTTTGTTTTATAAATATATAATAAATTTATTTGAATAAAACTTAATTAATTATATAATTTATTTTTTTTGATTTAAGGGTTTTTCAACTAATTTTAGTGTTTAGTGTTATGAAGTGCATTACTGAGGTCTATATTATTTTGTCACTATAGCGACAGTAAATTATGAATATCGACCTCTAAACAACGCCATCTTGTATCTCTTCTTTTGGGATAAGTAAATACATCAGATATACATTAATGTTATGCTTTATTTAATTTTATTTATAAGGCTTTCTGATTGTTATAGGGTTTCAAAATAAATTTTAAAATTGGCATAATTTTCAATTTTTAGATTTATTTAATTTTTACGGGAAATAATTCCTAATTTCCGGCCGCAATTGCCGGTTCCTGCTAGTATTTAATTAATTAAAAATATTTTTATAATTCACTTTTTATGTTAATTTTAGTTAAGAAATTATAATAAACAGTATTCGTTTATGTATTATATAAAATAGTTTTTAAAATGCACGCAAATATAATAAAATTTAATTCAATTATTTAGAGCAGCGGTTTCCAAATGGTGGTACGCGTACCCCTAAGGGGTACTCGGTGAGGTCTGAGAGGGTACGCGAAGGTATTCTCAAATCTTGAAATATTGTCTAATCCAAAAAAAATTCAATTCAAAAGAAAGTAGTTTTAAAATTGTTTGATTTTAAGTA